>PVJO010025077.1:0-23289 GCA_004026905.1 Hystrix cristata | reverse complement strand
AATGTATGAACAGAAGCCAGATTGCATGGAAAATAATACAAAGAATCAGTGCTTGGGACCACATCCTACTAAAAAGCTTTTGCACAGCAAAAGAAATCACCAATAGAGCAGGATGAAAACCCACAGAGTGGGAAAAAATTTTTGCTGGCTGTCCCTCAGACAAAGGTCTAACATCTAGAATATATAAAGAATTCAAAAAAAACCAAACCCCCCAAATTTATAGCACCTATACAAGTTATATGAAGTTAGTAGTAAAATCCTTACTATCCGCGGGTGAGTTAAGATGTAACTCAGTACCAAGGAGACGAATTGGTCTTGGAAGCACACCAGAGATGCAAGTCCAACAGAGGAAGTATCTCGGCTTGAGCCTGCACTGGGCTCTCCACCTCCTTCAGCTCCATTAGTGAAGAGCAATGGGAAGGCTGCCCCACCAAGATCTGTGTGCAAGAGAGGCTTCCTGGGAAAGCGTTCTTCATACAGGAAAATAAGACACTCACCTATACCTAATATTAGGAAGATGACTGGCATTATAGGCCTGATGAGTTACTGAGAACACCACAATGTCTTCTCTTTCAGATAGCCTCTTTGGAACAGTGGGAACAGTGCCCCACAGGGACACGTGATATTGCAGAAATGAATGCAGAGGAAATTAGAAGCAGGGAACAAGTAGGACAGAAAAGTGAGGGTTCTGGTCTAATCAGGGGTGGTAATGAATCCCCCAAATTGAGGCTGGCTGTGAGGGATATTCCTTCTGGTCTTAAAGCTCTGGCTGTAATGATACAAACTTTCTTTTTATTACAACCTCTGCTTCATCATGTGGTGGCTGAGCCTAAACCATGTTGAATTAAAGTCTTTTTTGTTTTGAGAAGAAAGCCAGTGAGAAGCATCGTTGGTTTGTAAGGAGTAAAATTCAGGCACAACTCTCAACTTCATCCCATTACTGCTTCGTGGTGTAAGACAAGGTACTAAGTACTCCACACTGTTGTTTCTTTATTAAATTAATATCTACTTCCTAGTCTTATTGGTGAAAGATTAACTTTTGTGAAGCACTCAGAATTTTCATCACAAAGTCATGCATCTTCCACTTACTGTCAGCCTTTTGAAAACTATAACACTAAAATAATAAAAAGATCACAATACCAAAATATAATTTGTTTATTAAAATCCTAGAATGCAAATATTGAAACAAGAGTACTCTTTCATACCTTGGTATTATCTGCAATTAACAAATATTATTTTTTCTATTGAAGCCAATAAGACATACCAGAGGCTAATACGTCACCATTCAACTATACTACTTACCTTCTATAGAAGTTTGGTCTTTTGTGGTCCATCCTTTTCTGAGTATTTATGAATTGACATAAAAATAAATGTCATCTTGATCTTTCTAAATGGGCCCTATTGGGAAAAATTCTGACTCCAAGTCTATGTTTATGCATATGTTAATGAAATAACCTATATTTTCCTCTTTCCCTTTTCATTTAATATATTAACTATAATACAAAGTATATGTAATTTAGAGAATATAACTTTTTTCTAGGTAGAGTTGGAAAATACATAATATATATTATAAATAGATGTATAACTTTTCCCCTCTTTATGCCTTTAGAGTATGGTACACAATACTTCCACGTTGCTTGATAGTTACATTTATTTCTTTATTAACATTTTTCTTTTTCTGGGAGTTACAGAGCAAGTCTTGTAGGTTTTTGTGTGCTGGAAAGTCCTCAAACTGTGGAGAAAAGAAGATTCAGATAGCATCCAGAGCCAAGACGTTTTGCCCAGATGAACCGATAGGTAGAATAGTCACCAATTTGACTTTCTGAGAACTGAAAGGAAAATAATGCATTAACAGAGAGTATGGAAGGAAAGTTTCCCCTTTGCTTTTTTATTTCATGGGAAGAGAACAACAGTGGAATGATAATGATATATGAGACAACTAAGAGTTTAAAACTGTGCCTAAAGACAGTCAGTAACATCATAATGTTCTATAGTCTTGAGTGGCATGTCACAGTACAAAAATAGAGAGGAAGAGAATTCTAGATACACTCTATTGGGTTAAAGAATTACTTTACAAGAGAAGGAATTAAGATGTATTATGTACATGTGGCGACTCCACACATGGAATGTAAATGTTACATACTTCAAACATGCACTAATTTAAAAAAAAAAGAATCATTTCACCATACTATGCTAATCACTTAGATCCCAATATTGTGTTAAATAAAAAACAATTACACTTCCATATCATTCTGACCATTTGGGTCCAGAAAAAGAATTACATCATTTGAAATAGGCACACTTTGGAATTTTGGTGAGATTCCTGATCTGTATCAGAGTGTTAATATTTTTGGTCTAAGTGATGGATTATGATGTTATCAAGCTATCAGTTTTCTTGATTTTTTTTTCCTTTACAATATATTTTTACTATTATACTCTTTTATGTAATTGCCATAATGATGAACTGCCTCTTACACCCAACTTTGTGATCTGAATTCTGGAAAAGGTAACTCCTCTTAATAACTTTCTCTTGTATTCATTCTAAACACAAGTTATTTCCAAACCTCTTTTAATCAAGTGGTGCAGAGTGAAATGAAATGAAATTAAAATCCTGACCTTTCTCTGCCTTTCATATAACTAAAGGAAAATCCACAAAATGAAACTGTTTTTCCCAAGAATAGATTGGTTAGGCTCATTCAGATGATGTCTCATACTAAATTCTGGGCCAGACTGGACTCCTGGTCCTTAGTACAGCCCAGGAGGGGCTGCTTGTATGCAGATCACTATCTATACTCTGAGTGACTGGTGTGTAGTGGAGAAGCACACGTTATGGGATGATTAGCAAACACTTACGGCAATAAGGGAGTCGAAAATAAGGAATTTAAGAAGAAATTTCACAAAGCCCTGTTCAAAGCATTAGAACCCAAAATTTAGGTGTTTCTGGCAACTGGCAGGAATAGTTCATGGCTGTTGGGTGCTGACCCTTCTCTCTGTGCTGTCTGCTTGCACTTTAGGGTCTGGTCAGTGTTCTAGGGTTAGGGACAGAATCCAATCAATATGCGTTCTTGACGTAGGAAACCCAAGAGATGAGACTCCGGGGCATTTGCATTCTCCTTCCCACAATCTCACCAGCAAGACATCTTTTACCTTGAAGAATCCCCCTCGTCTCTCAGATTGATCTCTGCTTCCACAGCGCCCTCCTCAGGGCACCCTTCACCTCCGCGTTCCTGAGGCTGTAGATCAGCGGGTTCAGCATGGGGTTGAACAGGCTGTAAAACAGGGACAGAATCTTCTGCTGCTCCTCAGGGTGGCGGGACTTGGGGGCCATGTACATGACTATGGCGCTGCCGAAGAAGAGCCCCACCACGCAGAGGTGGGAGGAGCAGGTGGAGAAGGCTTTTCTGCGGCCCTCCCCCGACTGCATCCTCAGGATGGCCACCAGGATGCGAGTGTAGGAGACCAGCACCAGGCACAGGGGGCCCACTAAGACGAACACACAGGCAGCAAAGATGACGACTTTGTTGAGCCAGGTGTCAGCACAGGCCAGCTTGAGGACGGACAGAACCTCACAGAAGAAGTGGTTGATTTTGTGAGGCCCACAGAAGGGCAACCTCAGGATGAGAGCCACATGGACCAGGGCCAGGAGGGAGCCGCATGCCCAAGAGACAATGGCCAAGATGACACACACTGTCCAGCTCATGATAATGGAATATTGCAAGGGGTGGCAGATGGCCACGTATCTATCATAGGACATCACCACCAGGATGAGACACTCAGTGTGAGCAAAAGCCATGTACAAAAAGGTCTGCATTATGCATGGGCCAAAGGAGATCATTTTGTTCTTGCTTAGAAGGCTTGTCAGCATCTTTGGGATGTTGTTGGAAGCATATGAAATGTCAACGGTGGCCAAGTGCGCAAGGAAGAAGTACATGGGGGTGTGCAGTCTAGAGTCCAAACAGATGAGCCCCAGGATGACCCCGTTCCCCAGTAAGGTAAAAATGTAGAAGAGGGAGAAGAGGCCAAGGAGGAACACCTGCATCCTTGGGCTGAGTGGAAATCCCAGGAGGATGAACTCTGTGACCCACGTCTGATTTTCCATCATGCCTTCGTGACTACTAGTGACTCTAGTAGTGACTTCTGTGGCAGTAAGATGTGTGCTGAGGGATGTGGCAGATCTGGGTTAGACACTTCACATAAATATAAAGTGTATTGGGCTGGGGATTTAGCTCAGTGGTTACACTGCTTGTCTTGCAGGCACAAGGTCCTGAGTTCGATCCCCAGCATAAATGAATGAATGAATGAATGAATGAATGAATGGTGTATGATGTACACTGTGTGTTGAGCCAGTCAGTGATGTTCTTCAGAGTCATTATGTCAAATCCTTTAACCCACAGTGACACACGTTAGATTGAGAGCATTAGATAAGTAAGCATAGGTTGTCATATGTTATTTCCATTTCTACAGAATTTTATTTATCCTTGATTTCAAGACCAATATTTTTCCTATTATGCTCACAGCCACAGAGAAATTTGCTTTGCAGAATAACCAGTTATTTTGGTTTTAAGAAAGAATCATAGCCATATGTCATGGACTTTTGCTTTTGAATTCATTCAGTCGACATGGTTTATTTCCTTCTCAGTTTCTCTTCATCGGTTTGCTTTTCTCTTATTTTATAACTTGTTCAGAGTACATTGTACATAACAGGTGCTGAGAAAATGATCAAAGAGTGAGTATACAAATGAAGGAACTAAACAATCAGGTTTACAAATCCATTTTCAAGAAGGACTGCTTCTCTCTGCGCTGTTTTTAGGGCTTTAGCAAATTCAACTTGCATTACATTTTTAAATTTCCAAATGCTACCCACAAAAATCTAGCTGTTTTCCTCTCAGGCATAAGCAAAGAGTGACATCACTTATCTGGCCAGCACTCACAGAAGAGGCTCCTGATCCGTGCTCAAGGTCAAGAGTTATTTATATAGAATTCCCTATGATAGTGTCACTCTTGCTACCCTCCCACTCTCTCACAGGGCTGCTTTCCTAGTTCTGAGTAGACACTTTCTCTGGGAAAGTGACCCACAGAATTTAGGCAGTGCCCAGTGCAGCTGTTGAATGGATAGATGGATGGACAAGTAGCAACATCCAAAGAGTATGCCCTATATTTGAATCAAGTCTTTCAACTTTTCTTTCCCTTTCTTTGACAGCCATTATACCGGCCTTAGGGCGCTAGGGGCTCCACGGAAGAATACAAATATTAAACAATCAGAGGGCCCACCTCAGTGCGGGGCTCATGAGCCCACCTCTGCCAGTGCCAACCCCATTTAAGCCCAGAAAACTTCCTGCCGCCATCTTGACCCTGCCCCTCCACTCAGCGCACTGATTTCTGGGTTCCTTCCTTCCTTCACACCCCAGCTTCTCTATGGGCACTTTGCAAAGCATGCTTGACTTACTGTGGTACCAACCCTAGTCTTGCCTCAGAAATGTGACTAGATTTAGATGAAACCATACAAAGGTCAGACAGAGGGTCTCACACTCTTCAGCAACTTCTGAAATGGCTCAAATAGGGACTTCCCCGGCGCAGGCGTTGTTTACAGTTCCCAGGCTGGAGGCTGATGCGGGGCCGGGCCTGCTCCGTGGGAAGCCTGGCAGTTGGGTTTTGTGGTGGGGCTTCTCCACTGATGCCCGCCCCGCACTGCCAGCGAACATCCCTCGGGGCCAATGACACACAGTGCTCAGGGCCCACGTCTGCTGGGAGAGCCAAATCTTGTTTGTCTTCTGCCTCCATCTGTCTGGGCCCTGGGGATGAACGTTCAGAGAGAAAGGAGCTGCTGGGTGATGACTTAATACCCCACTGGATCCACACAAGTGAGAAACAAGAACACACATCCTTCTGGGACCAAATTCCTAATTGTAGTCCCCCAGTATTCAGGTGAAGTTGGGTTCGTAGATCTCAGTCTTGGCCCTGATGCGTTCAGTAGAGCTCAGAGCAGGCAGAGCATCCTCCTCATGCAATAATGGCTTAAAAGCCTTTCCTCCTTAGATAATTCTAGCTTGGATGTTGGTAGATAAGACAAATCACTTCTATAAACCTTCCCGCATGGTAGCGAGAAAAAGCCAGAGCCCTTGTCATGTAGTTTTGATTTTGGTAAAGAATGCAAGAAGCAAAGGAAGACGGGAATAGAGTAAAACCAGCCTTGAAGAGGTGCCAAAGTAGAAGCCCTGGTGATTAGACAGTGACATGGGACTAATTCTCACACTTACCACGACACACTCAGGTCAGCAACACGTCTGGCTTACGCTGCTTCCAGCTGTAGGGTTTTACTGATATTAATATAATGAAATGTAAGCAGAAGAGTCCTTAAAACTTTTTCTGATTGTCTCTCCTGTTGCGCATTAGGAGTGTGTGTGTTTGTGTGTGTGTGTGTGTGTGTGTGTGTGTGTGTGTGTGTGTGTGTGTGTGTGTATTTGCTGGTTGGGCAAAATTTTAGAAACACCCAAAATTAATTTATCGGGAAACATTCGATTCTTCACTGGAGAGATGCAGGGTGCTAGTGTGTGAGCCACAAGTTCACAGCTAAGAAGGGAGGGAAGAAACCACGTCTATGGTTTTGACATACAAATTATCAAGAATTCAAAGCAAGTTTATCTCCATGGGCAGAGTAATAAGATGCAAGGAATAATTTTTCTGACACCTCTGGAGGAAGGATAGGAAGAATTGAAAAGTTACGTACACTGATAAAAAAAAAAAAGCTAAAACACTTACAAATAAATTTACTGACTACCTAAAACTGCAGTGAAATAAAATATTGCCAAGATATTTCAATTTTTTTTGACTTTTATTAGGACATGTTTACAGTACATAATTGATTACATTCATTGTAGGGAAATTGTACGTGTACATAGCACATTACAATTCTTTTTATCCCTTCCCTATACCCCCTTTTATTCAGCCAGCATCAGATTCATTTATTTATAGCACCTTACAAAATTAATTCTGTGAATTACTGAATTATGGATACTGTCTGAAGAATCTATGTGTTGAACTGACAACTAGTTAAAGAGGCAACCATGGGGAGGGTAGGAGGAAGCGGGTGGGGAATGTGTAAAGGAAATGCAATGATCAGCATTTAGGGCCTTTGCTGTGTGATATGGAGACAAGCAGAGCTAAGCTGCCTCCTAGCTTTCTGGTTCATGTGGCTGTATACAGTGTCTTCATTCATCTCTACCAGTGGTGGCAAACCTATGGCAAGCATGCCGCAGTGTATGCAGAGTCCTCTCTGTTGCATGCAAGCCAAGTCACCCCAGCAGCCGAGCATCGGATAACAGTTGTTTTCTTTTAAACTAGGACCTCAGTATTCAAGTTTAATTGCAGTGTTGGCACTTTGCGATAAATAAGTGGGTTTGGGGTTGCAGTTTGGTTTGCCATCACTGACTTATACAGAGACAAAAACATGTCTAAAGGCAAGAGTTAAATTCAAGTTTTGAACATGATGTGTTTGATGCATGTTATAGTTTGGGCTTTAGAGGTCTCAGGCCTGCGTACTAAAGGCTTTGCTGCCAGCCTAGGGTGCTACTGAGAAGTGGTAGAAGCTTTAGAAGTGGGCCTAGTGGAAGGAAATTAGCTTATTGGGGATGTGCACTTGAAGAGGATCTTTGGACTGCAATCCTCTCATCTACCCCTTCCCACACTCGATGAAGCAACCCTACCTTCCCTGCCACAGGTTCCCCACTGTGATGTACTGTGCCAACACAGGCCCAAAGCAATGGAGCCAACCAACCATGGACTGAAACCTCTGAAACCATGAGCCCAAATAAGCCTCTCCTCCCTCTAAATTGGTTATTTTTAAGTATTTTGTCAATGACGGATGGAATGCTGATGACACAATGTAGCTGTGTAATATACATGGATTTTTTTGGAGGTCATCAAAGACATTTGGGCCAAAAATAGAGATTTTGGATGCAGCGGATGGTTAAAGTCATTAGCAGATTCAGGGAGAAAAATAGAAGAACAAGAACAGTGTATTTAACACAATCAATATTTTCGAGATAAATCTCCAAAAGAGCAAAAAGAGCAGATAAGTGGCAAGCCAAAAAAGAAATCAGTGACGAATATTATATGTCATGCCAGGAGGCAAGTGAGATATTTGTTTTAAGCATACAAGTAATATATTTTTTTAAAAAAGACCACTTTTCAATATACAAAGCTATACTGTAATTAATTCTTACAATAAATGTAAGTAAGACAAAAGTCACTAAAAGGAAGCCATTACCATGGTTCAAGAAAAAATATATTTGTTGTACAGTTTCCAATATGATAGTAGTATACTTTCCAATCTTCATTGAACTGTACAGAGGGAGCATTAAGAAATAGTTACAGGAAATTTAATCTGTATGTATGATAGGACTTTATCATACATACTTTATAAGGACTTATAAGAAAATAAATGAATTTGATGCTGGTGAAATAGAGGGAGGAGGGAGGAAAAGGGGAAAAAAGGAAAACAAAGAACTGAGGTGTGTTGTATACACGTACCAATTCCCTACAATGAATGTAATCTTTATGTACTGCAAACATTTACGTTAAGTATTGTTAAACATTTTAAAAAGAAAAATTTAACTCGTGAAAAACTTATCATTCTTCTCTTAACCAGAAATACATTACTAACTTGTGGCAACTTCATTGTGAAAATCAAAAGTAATTACCACCCCATAAGTGGAACAGGATAGAGCTTGGTGAATATGATTCCAAGGACAAAGAGCCCAATGGCCAATGTTTTCCAAGCAGGGCTCACCAATGGCTCACCTTTGCAGAAATCTATCCCACACTTCTGCTTTGGGAATTCTTGAATATTATTCTTAATTCCTCAACAACACTGAAAGACCTGATTAGGGAAGTAATAAGATTTCACATCTTCTTATTTCTGGCCTGAGAACCATCCATGTAAGGAAAATATTTCACCCTTTGGGAGAGAGCAAAAAGCACCTTCAGGATTCTAAACATCAAAGTGAATGTAAGATGCTATTTAAAAATAAAGATTTTATACATGCAAGGAGCCTTAATGAGCACTTCCTCCACAGATGAGAATGATGGAGGTAGAAGATATGAGTTCTTCGAGGCAAGGGCAGCTTTAAGACAACCCTGGCACTCAACTGTAGTGTGATCAAAGTGGAATGTTTAATTTTATTTTTCCTGTCTTGCCTGTCACAATAATTGCATCACTATACTTAGTCACTTAAGTGAGCAACTGAGTGATTCTTGATACTTTTCTTGCCAAATTGAAGTATATTTACTTCTCTCCATCTTCAACACCACCATCATAGTTTAGAGTCTATGAGAATGCAGGGCTATAGAGAGAAACATAGTATTGAAGTCATATATATTAAATGAGTATTAAAACAAACATTTGGCATTATATTTCAAGTTGAAGGATTTAAGCAGATACAGTGTCACTACAACTAAAATTTTATTACATAATCTTAAATTTCTCTCTTATGGCTAGGCCAGATAGCCTGTAGTGTACTACACATAACTTTTTATTTTCATATTTAACTATCTTATCTGTAACAAAATAGGGGGTTTTGTGTTTAAAAGAATGAATTAATTAACTGAAAACACTCAATCTGTGCCTTTCTTAACCAAAGTGAGGCTTCATGCTGGGCAAAGTTGATAAAATCCACCAAAGGAAGTGGGCTAACATCCTTTTAAAATGCAAAGCATATTATGCATTTCTTAAAATCGTCCATGCCCTGTCTTGGAACATAAAATCTGAATTTCTTTCAAAGACTGAAAGCACAAGATAATCTGATCCTCCTACTTCTTAAACCACATCTCTGGTTAGTCTCCTCTTTGATCACTGTGTTAAAGCCACACTGGACTTGGCACAAGGTCTGGATCATGTCAACCTTCTTCCAGGCTTGTTGATTGGCATTTTCTGGTCCACATGCCAGGAAAGTGTTACTGGTTTAATTATCTCTTGTCCTCCTTCCCCCAATCACAATATTATTATCTAGCAGAGCAGTCCATATCACCAACTAAAATCCTTGTGTTTTTCATTGCTGTTTTGCCTCTCTCTCCTGGAAGTAGAGTTTCTTGTGCACAGGGCCTATAAGTGTCTTGAGTCCTTATCCTGAAATCCCAGGTTGTCATAATAAGGAAGTGCTTTCCCAGTTTGCTGAATAAGTGAGAAAGTAAGTAATGTTCAGGCTTATTTCATAGTAAGTAATTGAGGAAAAGAAATGGAGACCATTACATACTAGTTGCTGTATGCTTGTCGTGAAATGTACACCTTAAAAGACTCTCACACTGTTAAGGCCTTAGAAAAGCAGATTGCTCTCCTAGCTTTGCTCCTGGGTTGCCACTAGCATTAAACTTGGCCTGACGTGAAAAACATCAATTACAGAATGAATCCTGTTTTTAGCTCCTAATCACCCTTTTATTTCTTTCTTCCCCATTCTTTCCTCCAACCTCCCTCCTTCTCGTTTCTTTTCTTTACCTTCATATCTCCCTCCCTTCCTTTCACCACGTCTCTCCTTCGTGGCCCTTTGTTCCAGTGTGTTCTCTGATGCCCTTACCCCCTCGTCCCTCCATCTTCTTGATTTAGAACATATAGCACTAGCAGTTATATTTGAGATCATAATTTAATGAATCTCAAACAGAACATTTGAGATGAGATAAAAACAGTAAAAAGAGATGAACCAAAGAACAAATAAACAAAACAAACTAGAAAAACTTTGGCAGCTTAAAGTTCTAAAGCTCCAGTGTTGGCTAATTCTGACTGTCCGTGTCTCCTTTTTCCCCTGCTTACCCACCCCAGGGAAGGCAGCGAACCAACGCACAGCCTATTTAGTTATGGACACTGGTGGTTTACTGCTCTTCCTTGCTCAGGTAGCCTAATTCTTAATTTTAAGAGAAATACAATTTTAATGTGTCTTTCCCTCTTCCTTGACAAATAGCTCAAGGCTTGATCTTTAGTAACATAATTGACTTACCAGTAGGTGTTTTTCTAAATGTCTCATACTGAGTTCCTTGCAATTATGTCAGTTTCTTTCCTAAATGTTTTTCATGCCTGTGCTAACATCATATGCAGGGGGCCTCTGCGGGGGGCACTTTCAAGTTTATTGTTTTTATTTTTTATAATTGTTTCATGTTTTCCAATCCTGGACATGTAGCAGAAAGTAACTATATAAATATGTCTTTCCTCTTGTCAATGATAAATTGCATAACCATATAAAACATACCTGTACACTAATCAAAGACTATTGACTCATCACTGACCAAGAGAATAAGGAAGATTTCATGTTTTAATAATTAGAATGAAGGTAGGTCTGAGGGAGACTCTGGGGTGCTTGAAAGGTTGCATCTAAAGCAAGTTTTTATTTCAATTACCTGGATTGTGATCTAGGTGAAGTTCACGTGATTTAATAATAATGACTCTGAAATGTCCCATGCACAGAATCTTAAATATGCTCCAAGGCTGGAGGCCCTGTGGTGTCATGACCTCATCACAAAGGGAGTTAGAGGTCTTAGACATGGTGCATCTGGTCAATGCTCATTATTTGAACAATAACTACAGATGAGATGGAATTATTCATTATAGTATCTTTCATTACAGTGCATCACTTATTGGTCAGTGCCTCTTTGGTAAATTCTTTTGAAACAAATGAAAATATTTTAATTTAAATTCATATATTTTCCTGAGTTGTACCCTCCCTATGGACATATGTTTAGTTGTTATGTATATCTAAAAACTCTGAATTGACCTTACATTTATTGCCAGAAACATAATCTCCATCTTCTAATTGCTTAACTGGTGACAATAATTGAAACCTTGTTTCCCAGCTTGGAATGTGGCAGGGACTGGCTAGGAGCCTTGCATACATACTCTCATGGACCAGCTCCTTGGCATGTATCAAAAATTAGAATAACTTCATATGAATGGGAAAATGAAGAATCCAGAGGCTAAGGAAACTTCCACCTTGAGCTCAGGTCTGGCCGGTTCCGAATCCCATTCCCTCCACCACTTCTCTGGGCCTTGTCTGGTCTGTGCGTTCACGGAACTCTGGAGGCACATGAATATCCGCGCCATGTGACCACATGTTCCCCAGTGTGAGCATCTTGCTTTATGCTTCTTCAATAGAACGACTTTCAAAATGCTTTCATCCTCCCTTGATTTTGAAATGGCAACCATGCTCATGGTAGAAGAAAACAAAATACTCAGAAGACCACAGCTCGGAGGTAAATTTGTTAACATTGGCATTTAAAAAAAATTTACGTAATTTTAGCATAATAGCACTCATACGACATAATACATTTCCTTTGGTTTTTAGTATTTATTGTAATAATCCAGGCAATCTATGAATGAATAGGATTTCAACAGCTGTATACCGTCCTAACATATGAGCATAGCATAATTTACTTAATTATTCCTTGATTTTCAATTTTTCCATATACTATAAACAATATAGGTGAATATTTTTGTGCATAATACTTTTTCTGTACATGAGATTAATTAATATGTATTTACTGGGTGAAAGATTAGAAATACATTTGTGACTCAGGAAATTTGTAGAGAGAAATTATCAGACAGACCACTGCATCATGCCGTAATTTTTATTAGTTGTATAATTTTGAGCTAGATATTTAGGGTTTTTGAATCATTTCTTCACTTACAAGTTGGATATAAAACCAATATTGTAGAGTTCTCATCAGAAGTAAATGAAAAAATAGAGATAATTAATATTATATAATGAACTTTTTAAAATATTAATTCAGTTGAACCTTCCATCTTAAATATATGTTTCTTAACTTCTTGCAAATTTCTAATGTGCACACACACACACACATGCATTTTGGCAGACTCATATATATGATAGTTTGATGGTAATTTGATAGTTTAAAATTATACCTTTTAAATTTGTATATATCTGATTACTAGTAAAGTTGACATCTGAAATTTTATATCATGGCAAATGATGATTTTCTTTGAGGATGAAATGTGGTCATTAAAAGAAATTTGAGCTTTAAAAAATTTTACAGAAAAGTTACAAATACTCTACAAAGCACTCATATCTCATTCAATTTACTATGAATGTGTACTCCATCTTTCCTTCCCTTTTTCTTTTCCTCCTTTCCTTCTCCCATATAAAAACTTCTCATATTTCTTTTTCTAAACTATAGTAAAGCAAATGGCAGCCATGTTGCCCCATAACTATTAAATAGTCCAACGTATATCTCTCCAAATAAAAGACACCATCTCACACAATCGCCATACAGTAACATCAGTTAGGGAACAAATATTTATAAAACACCATTGCCCCATCTGGAGATAACATCAGAAATTCTCCAACTTCTCAACAATGATGCTTTTTACTTTGGTACAGGATCTACCCCAGAATATCCCTTGAATTTGTTTGTCATGTTTTCATTCTTCTCCAATCTGAAAGAGACACTTGGTCTTTCCCTAAATTGTGTGCCTTGATAATTTTAGAGTATTGGCCTTATAGTCTACGGAATGTCCCTGGACCTGGTCATGTCCATTACTTTCTAATGATCAAATCCAGGTTATGGTTTCTTGCAAGAACATCCCAGAAAAAAGTACTTTCTTCAGCACACCAGGGGCCACCGGTTATTGACCCATCTTAGGAGATGTTTGAACTTTGGTTACCAATTATGCTGATGTCAGATCTCTCTCACCATAAAGCCGTCATCTTCCTTTTTTAATTTATTAGTTTTGTTGCATATAGTCTGATATTATGCCAACCTTTTATCATCATCAGAACTTCATCCACCAGTTTAAACTTCTCTAAATCAATTGTCACTCTAATGGTTGCCAGATGACAAATGTCTATTTCCATCATTTCTTCCACATTGATGAGCTGTAATTCTTTTGCTATAAAAAACCCTGTAGGCTGGGCTTGGAGGCACAGGCCTGTGGTCCCAGCATTTAGGAGGCTGAGGCAGGAGGATTACCAATTTAAGAACAATTGGGATCATGTGGTGAGACCATGTCTCAAAAAGCCAACCAACCAACTAACCAATCAACCAAACAACCAACCAAAAACCAAAATGGTTAGAATAAATCTCCTATTTGTTTTTATTGGTTTTTTATTTATGTTAGTACAGATTCGTGAGTCTGTATCTTATTCGTTTGATTATAATTCGTTATTTCATTATTTGTTTTTATATGACTTGTAAGTGTTCCTTCCACATGGTGCCTGTATCTTTTGACATATTCCGTCATCCTCTTGAGTATACCTCTGGATACTTTCCAGCCTACCACCAATCCATACTTGTTAGTATATTTTCAGGTCACAAGTCCCCAATGTACTCGTGTATTTGCATATTTAATTGAGATTTGATCAATGAGTCCAGTCTCCCAACCGTGCCACCATACCTTCATCCTGGGTGCCTGCAGAGCACATCCACAGATTTCTTTTTTGTGTTATTTTTCTCTCACTGGAAACTCCATAGATGGAATTTTACTTTGGGTGACAGGATGTCCCGGCTAGCTATTACATTGTTTCCTTTGTAGAGACCATCTCTGGGGAGGTGAGGTTCACCTAGTGGGGGCTTGGCCTGCTGTCTGAGGGTGAGCAGCAGGGTAAAGAGGAACTCAGCATGGGCAGCTTGGGGACAGAAGAGTGGCAGGCTGACACTCTCACCTTTCTGTGTTGACTTTCAGCTCATTCCCTC
Organism: Hystrix cristata; assembly: GCA_004026905.1. NCBI lineage: Eukaryota > Metazoa > Chordata > Mammalia > Rodentia > Hystricidae > Hystrix > Hystrix cristata. Next base: position 8,601 of record PVJO010025077.1, on the reverse strand, counting down.
AGATTTCAGAGCCTAGCCTCACAGGCTTTGGCTTCATGCAGATTTCAGAATCCGGGACATCTTATCTTTTAGTTCTCCGTAGCATAAGCCTCAAGCCCCCTGCCCAGGGCAAACTGTTTTCTAGCTGGGCAAGGATGCTGTGGAGGTCAGAAGATACAACAGCCACATAGACTTAAATACAGACTTCCATCTTGCTCCTTATTCTTTTCTCTTTTGTACTCTCACCCTCCACAGTTGCTAGTGTCCCCAAACTGAAAGCCTCTCAAGGGTTCCTGGAGGAAGTGTGTCTTGCTTCTCATAGATTTTCCCTTCTGCATGCTGGTTAGCTTGTATTTCCTCTCCCAGTTCTGTTCCTCCTCATTTAAAAATATGCTGCAGTTTCTCTTGTCTGCTTACATCCTCGCTCCCATTCTGTGTGTTCCTATGTGCTATAGCTTTGGCTCCTTTGCCATTTCAGTGGTATCTGGGGAGGAAGAAGAAACACGAATGATAAACCTTCCTTGCTTCGGAGACAACTTATGAACAAACGCTTAAAATTATATATTTCTGCCAACTAATTATTCACTCTGAGAGGTCTCTTGTCTCTAAAATATATTGAACATACTGAAATTTCACATGTGCAAATTGCCCTTGTATATTCAGGAAAGGCTCTTGGCTATCAGTAGCTTGTTGTCTTATTTTTTTTTTTCCAGGAAGTATTTGAGCCACATGGTGTTGTTTACCTGAAGTCACTATTGGAAGCTTTTTTATAAAATCCTGTCAGGGATTTCATGGCAATATCTCCACTGCCTGAACTGTCTGTAACAAATCCAACCTATCCCAGGTTCTTCTTCCCTTCACCTTAATTGCGACGTCTTTGAGAAATCTGATGGGGGGGGCATAAAAACCAATGTGAATGAAAGGTCAAAAGTAACTGTTCACTTTGCCAGTAAGCATCAGTATATTCCATTACTTGACCTTGTACTTGTACACATGTACTTGTACAAAGCAGTTTGAATTAAATTGTTTTCGTCATGAAATTGGTTAATTAGTTCAATTAAATGTCCATGCTGTGTGGATAGGCACGTAGACACCATCTTTGTATGCTGATTTCCTGGGGGGTAGGGATCACCTATGAGCTTAATTGGAAACCGGGGTATCTTTACTTTGGAATAAGATCAGAAAGAGGAATGTAGGCTGCTCACTGAAGATCTGATCAACACTCCAGTTCCCTACTCCCCCATCTCTTTCTCTCCTTCTCTCTCTCTCTCCTCTCACCCCCTTCTCTGTCTCTGACTCTGTTTGTTGTTGCTAGCATGATAAGCCCAAAGTCTGCACTCAAACAGGAAAACTAACTGAGAGAGCCTAACCTATAGGTGACCTGCTAAAACCTTCTGGGGTACTCCCTGGCTTCCTCCCTCCTGTTGGTTGTGATACAATCCAGAGATATTCTGGTTGGAAGCAATGTGCACCTTGCAGCCTACCCAAAAAAGGGCCTTCAGGGTTCTGAGGTTTCCAGCCTGGCCTCCCTGGAGCTTGGGTACCTTCCATTACTGCACTAAAGCACCTCACAGTGCAGAAGCCCTTCAGAGAGCTCATTAAAAGACACAGCGGGAAAGTTCCCACAGGCTTCTTGGCAAAGATGATTTAAAAAAACACACTTTTTAATTGATCTCAAAGGAATAAAAACTATTTAAGAATTTTAAAAGTGTCAGAGAAAATTGCCCTGTGGAGCTCATTAAAACTTTGCCACTATTAATCACAGCAGTCGTAATCTCCGCAAGAAGCTGCTCTGGAGACCACGGGGGCTCCTGGCCTTCCGGGAAAACATCCTGGTTACTGGGCTGCTGGGCAGCAGAGCTGTGTTCCCCCAGGGGAAGAGACACTGTCCTGGGAGACTGAGGCTCCCAGCATCTTAGCAATGAGCTGAGCTCCTTCACCAGTCACACAGTTTAGGAAAGAATAATAAACCAAGTAAACCGCTGTGTATTCCAGGCACAGCATTAAGACCTTTATATGTATGTTTACCAGTCATCAAAATGACATATAAAAGTGACTGTCTATCATCTCCATGTTCATAAAAAATAAACAAGTTCAATCAAGTTAAATACCTCATCCAAGGTTATCTGAGGAATAGTTCCAGAACTTAACATCTTTCCCTTGATAGAGTGCTGTGTGAAGGGAAGTATCTTTCTATACTACTCATCAGCCATCCAAACAGCCACTTGGCAATATTACCTTCTTGAAACAGCAAGGAAGACAAAACAAAATAATTTTAGCTGAAGACATGATGATGAAAGATATAAGCTAGAATTTCTTCAAATTAACATTATTCCAATTTTAACATCTCAGCTGCTAGCATATGTCTGTCCCCGTTGCTGTTAACCTCATGTTAAACACAATCATCCCTTTGATGCTTACTCCATGTAGATGCCCTTGTTGATGCATTGATACAACAGACTCTTTTGAATAAATAGGTATTAAATCAGAGGCAAGCTGTCCGAGCATCCCAGCTCCTCTGTGAGGCTTCAGCAAGCCTCAGGGCATGGGAAATGGTCAGGTTATTAAGCTAAGAGTTTGAGTAGGTCCTCCAAAAAGCAGAGGCCAAGACAAGATCAGATGTGTAAGAGATTTACTGTGGAAATATCATGAGGAAAAATGGAGACAGATGGAGAGATGTCTGGGAAAGCCATTGGATACAGCTCCCATTCCTATGAAGAAGATACAGAAGGAAGTGAGCAAGGCGTATGGGTCACCAACGGTCCCAGGAGAAAGACAGCACAAATGATGGTAATTTGAAGAGTTTAGCATAGGGACTACTGACAAAGATAAGTACAGGGGAAACCTCCAAAGAAGGTGCAAGGTCCCAGGCTGATGCAGTTTCTTGGGCTGGTGAGAAAAGTCCTTTAAAACAACTCAGCCTAAATGAGAATGGAGATTGTTGTAACTACCTGGAGACAAGGAGGACAATCTGGTAGAACTGGAATGTACAGTCTGTAGGATCAGACCTGAACCTACAGGAAATCTCAGTCTCCTCCCTCTCTCCTGTCTCCTGCCTTTGCTTCCAATGAGCCAAACCCAACAGGAAGCCAGAGCACAGTATGCAGGTTTCAGCACTGAAATCACAAACCATATCACTAGAAAACTCACACAAAATGGTAATATATCCCAGTAATGTTACCAAGTTAAAAAGATAAAGAGCAAAACATGTGGTTAACTAGGCAGAAAAAAAAAGCTACTTACAGAATCACTGTATACATACACATTACCAGAGCAACACCCAAATCTGAAGTTTGTTAAGAAAATCTCTAACACATACATTAGGTACTACAGTCAACTTTAGGTAGTTGCAATTAAATAGTACATCTATGTGGTTATTTACATTGCTTGTTACATGCAAAAGGCACAATTATTATGGTCTGTAAGTCTGTGTAATTTTGGATAAACTTGAATAACAAAAGTGAAAAAATGTTATCCAAGTTTTATACCCAGTCAAAATGGCTGTCCAAGCAGACACAAAGCCCCTCACAATATAGAACTTGGAGGAAATCAAAGAATATCAGTCCTAAACAATTTTGACAAAAGGACCGAGCACTGGATCTTTTTATCTGTAGGACTGTAATTGTTATGGCTTATTGCTAGACAACCCCCTAAAGCCTCATGTACTCATAGATGGGGTTTTTGGGAGTGACTGGATCATGGGTGTGTGATACTGGATTGGTCCACTGATTGATTTAGCCCAGTTCAGGGTGCAGATGGTGGGTTTACTGAAGAGGAAAGATCCACCTTGGGTGTGGGTGGCACCAACCAATAGGTCTGTACCCTAAATGGAATAAAAAAGGGAAGTAGAAGGAAAGCTCACTGCCTCCTGCCTACTCTGCCATGGACTGTTTCTTCTCTGCTAGGCCCCTTTACCCTGCTGCCCAGCCCTGGAGCCTGCTGACTATGGACTGAAACCTCTACAAACTGTGAGCCAAAATAAACCTCTTCTCCTTTAATTTGTGGGTGTCAGGTATTTTGTTCCAGCAACAAGGAAGTAACGAAGACAGTGATGAATATAAATAGGATTATTAAGGTACAGCAGAATGCAAATGCTAAATATACACCCTGAAAATAGAGAAATATATATAAATATCAAAAACTGGAATGAAAAGAAGATAGAAAATTGTGTGATGCTGACTTTCTCATCTTTAGTATCTGGGAATAAAATATTTTACTTAGATCTGACAAATCAAGTTAAATATATGAGTACACTTAATTGACAAGATAAATACAGAAAGTGAAATACAGATAAACTAAAATTGGGTGGTAGTGGAAGAGAAAGAAGGCAGGGTAATAAATACATGGGTTAATTCCATTATTGCCTAGAGCTGATAACTACTTACCTTTGCAGGTCATTAATTCAATGAAAAGAAATGAATATTAAGAATTTTGTATAAAATTATAGAAATAAAATTCAACTTCCTGAATAAAACCATACTCCTCTAATACTAGATGAACATGCACAAAAATGAAGTAAATTACATAGTTTTTTTTTAAGGCTATAAATCTACTAACCTCAACATAAAATCAAATACTAGAACTCAAAACAAGCTGGCTATTAGAGAAGTGCTAATTAAAACAACACTGAGATTCCATCTTACTCCAGAAAGAATGGTCATCATAAGGAAATCAGATAATAACAAATGCTGGTAAGGCTATACGGAACAAGAAACCCTCCACATTGTTGGTGGGGATTTAAACTAGTACAAATAGGGAGGGAGGGAGGAGAGGGGAGGGGCGGGGGAGAGGGGGAGAACCAAGATGCACCATGTATAGGTACAGAATAAATGTAATGAATGTGACCAATGTATGTAGAATGTACCAATGCATGCTCTTGGTTTAAAATAAAAAAAAAAAGATAATCAAATTTCAATTACAATAAATAAATAAATAAATAAATAAACTAGTACAACCACTATGGAAATCAGTGTGGAGACTCCTCAAAAAACTAAAACTGGAAATTCCATTTGACCCAGCTCTTCCCCTTCTGGGTATCTTCCGGAAGGTGCTAAAGACGTTGTACTACAGTGAGGCATACACACTCCTGTTTAAAGCAGCAGAATTCATAATAGCCGAATCTTGAAAGTTGCCAGTACGTCCATTAACAGAAGAATGGAGAAAGAGAATGTGGTATTTATACACAATGAAGATGGATGCACTTTTCATAATCCTAAGTGAAATAAATCAGGCACACAAGCTTCAATAACTCATGGTTTCTCTTATATGAGAAACCCAAATTATAAAAATTAAAAAAAAGCAAAAGTAGGGAACTAGATCATTCTTAAATGGGAAGGAGACAAGAGATGGAGGGAGGGTAGAAGAAAGGGAGGGAAAGTGGACCCAAGAAGGACTTAAGATGTGTTATGTATATGTACCAACTCCGCTCAAGGAATGTAAATGTGCACTGTAAGCAGGTACTAAAAAATAAATATCAACAGACTGAAACCTCTTTATTAAAAGAATTTTCAAATTGGATAGAAAAAACAAAACTCAGTTTTATCATGCTGACAAGAAAGAGATGAAGCAGATTCAGAGTCCTTGGAAAGGAGAGTGTAAGTAATAGGATACTGGGAAAATATAGGCAGCAGTAAAGCTTAGCTGTAAAATTAATGTTAGACAAGATCTAATTCGGGCAAAATTATTAATGCCCTGTAAGAGGATTTAGTAGGACCCAACAATACTGCAATTAACACAGAAGTTGTAATAATTGCAGCAATATAAACTTCAAATTATACAGGGTCACTTTTCAAAAAGCAAAAGCTCTAAGTGATTAAAGGGAAACAAAATGAATAGGAGCTACAGTATAAATTCCCCTGTTCACACCAGATCAGGTCACAGAATAAACTAAGACATAGTAGACTAAACAGCATAATTAAAGTAAATACGGGGGCTGGGGATTTAGCTCAGTGATTAGAGTGCTTGCCTTGCAAGCACAAGGGCCTGAGTTCGATCCCCAGCACCACCATAAATAAATAAATAAATAAATAAATAAATAAATAAATAAATAAATTAAAGTAAATACAATTAGTAATTCATAGATTCTGAATATTGAAAATAATGAGCTTTATAGTTATTTGAACAGAATGTTACAAATGTGTGACTAGAAAAACATACCAATAAATCTGAATAAAAAGATAAGAAATAAAAAGTAAGAAATATCGGAATTATCATGATCAAAATGATATCTCAAATCAGAGATGTCAAGATGGATTACATAATAAGTGTACTGAAACCATTTACTATACTAGAAAATAATATAATTCGATTTCTAGCTCTTATTTTAAAACTGTTATGTCTCCCAGAAATCCAGACCTACTCCCAAGACATGAGGGAGAAAGGGAAACTTTTTCCTTATGTACTCTGAATTTTAAAAGTATAAACTTTTAAAACAAATGAACTGCAAAGACTTCTTTCTATGTTTGTCTTTGAAATAGTGTATTTTCCTATTTTTCCGATTTTTTTAATAAATGTGAATATAGAATTTAGAACAACCAAAACAGTTTAAAATGCAATTTCAGTAATGCAAAAAGAAAGCAGAGTATAGTAGTTGTCTCCTCCCTTCTTATTTATTTTTGTTTAATTTATTCATTTAACTGTACTTTTCAAATCATATATAATATCAAAAAATATTGAATGATTTAGTCATAACTCCTTTTTGTTCAGTATCATGCCACAGTTGGATTCTAATGTTTCAACTATACCTTTGATTTCAATGTCTTTGTCATCCACAACTACTTTGTGAATCATGTAATACAATTTTCCAAAGCACATTATTTTCATTTTCCTTAAGTTATTTGAAATATGTACTTTTGAATCAAGATATAATCTTTTAGTGGAAATATTTTCCAAGCTACAAGTACCCATTCATATAACATTAGCATATGTCTTTTTCATTTATTCTTGATACGTACTTGTAATTTTTAAATCTAATCACTATCACTTGAAGAACTTAGGTGACCCACTCCAACCTTTTACTTTGAGGTCAGTCTTAGTACTGACTTATTCAGTGTTTCGAATTCATGGTTTATTGTTAACCTTCTTCCATCAGGTTGATTTAAAGCACTTCTTTATAGGTGAGCAGTGTATGCGTTTAATTTACTGAGTGAATGCACTCGTCCTTGCGTCCCATTCTCACGCTCGTTGTCCCCTAAATCCTCCTTTGTGTCTTTCTTCCACTGCGGCACAAGTTCATTACTTGCTTCTCTAGCTATCCAAACCCCACCTCATCTTCAAAATTGAGCACCAACTCTACCTCTTCTACAAACTTACGTTTTCATGTTTTATTGACTCTTGGCATGTTTTTCCTCGGAATTCTTACAACAACTTTTGTCTATAATACTTCACTAAGCAGTTATTGCTCGTATTTGAATAATTCAAATGTCTTCCTGTCATATTTTACTTACTAATATCTTCTGTCCCCTTCTTGGTGATAAGTTATGTGAGGTCAGAAACGATGCCTCACATCTGTTTGCATGCCATCTGAAAGTTTATTTCACAAAATAGGTGCTCAGCCTTATGTAGACCGTAAGGAGCTTCCTATAGTTTCTGAGTCTTGGTTTATTCCTTTGTATTATGGAGAATGTTAGATCAGGTGATGTTTCTTCCAAACCTGTTTCGGTTTTCAGTCTCTGATGCCAGTTGTTCATCATTACTCGTTTTTCCCACTAGATGGTACCATCACCAAATAAACATTACTTGAGAAAGCTTGATAATAATTTTCGAAGTTTCTGGTACCAATGAATATTCAGGCCACATAAGTTGTTATGTATAATGTTTGTCACTTGAGAAATAAATTAGAGACATACACATACGTTTGTAATACTATCAAACTAACCACAGAACCAGATCTATTGATCACCTCCAAAAATTCGATTTTATCTTTTGTGGTGATTTTGGTTTTTGGTTTTTGGTTAAGAATTCTTAAGATGTTATCTTTCCGTTTACCACATTTTGAAGTGCATAGCACAGTATTTTGAACTGTAGGCAGTACGTTGTACAATTGGCTTGCAAAACTTAAACTTTATACCCATTTAGCATCTACTCCTCATTTTCTCCTTCACTCTGCCCCTGAAAGTCACCTTTCCATAAATTTTACTACTTTAGAAACATCACGTAAGATAGTATCCCTGATGTATGGATATATCCAGGTATATTAAATAAGTGTAAAAAGTTGTATACCAATTATACTCCAATAATGCTATATAGTTTTTTTTTAATTAGAAAGTTATTCCTCAAAACATATTACTTGGAGTAATATTTGCAAAATTAACCCCAAATACGTTATTCAAAAAATATTTACCGATTGCCAACTCAGTATATAATGTATTTTCTAGGCCTACACAAAGGTAAGTTATTTATGGATACTCTTAAGAAAAGGGAGACATAAAAATTTTTAAAAATCATGATACAGATACAATATGAGAACATCCAGAGAATGCAGATATTTTCAGCTATATAAATTAATTTCATTCTCCATGGGAATTGGGATTTTTTTTTTAGATTTTTATTAAAATTTATGAAAAATTACACAAACTTACAGGCCATTACACAAGTTTACAGACCACAATACATTGTGCCTTT
>PVJO010025076.1:0-23325 GCA_004026905.1 Hystrix cristata | reverse complement strand
CAGACTCTGCTAAGCCCAGATGGGCACTGGCTGCTGGGAGAGGGACATGATGGAATCAACAGTCCCACAGTTTAGGTTTCTGACTGTGGGACACCTGTTGGTTTGAGAACATACACCAGCAGGAGCCTGCAAGTATCAAAAGTGAATAGTTTTATAGAAAATTTTTGACCTAAATCACATAAAGAACACTAAAGAGAATTCATGGTAAGGTAACAAGAAAACATCTATGCCAACCCTCAGTTAAATACATTAAAACATTAATGTATTTAAAACGTAAGAACTAGTGGACATCACAAAATATATTAAATAGAAGAATACATTAAATATGTTAAAATAGAGGAATTGTTGGCCATCATAATGTAGAAGGAAATTTACAAAACACCATTACTTAACTAAGCCTGCAACCTTTGTAAACTTTTGCATCTACAGATAGAGAAGATTGGGGATTTTATCTTTTCACACTTGTTCTCAAAATATTTGACCAACTAGATTTATTTTGCTCCAGAAACATCATGCCAGAGGGACATGCTGGAGCAAAGATTCTCAGTGCATGGTGGCTGGCGAGCAGAGAAGGGGAACAGTACCAGAGCGGGTGAGGCCAGAGATCAGATATAGTACCCAAGGTCACGCTTCTGTGACCTACTGAGACACTGTCAGAACTGTCTCCCACCCATCCCCTAGGGAGCTTCAAAGCCAAGTTGAAACAATAAAACTTAATCCAAATAACAATATTTTAAAATCAGATACCAGAAATAAAAATACGACCCGTTATCTGCCAGAGTTTTCAGCTTGGATTTAGACAGGCGAGGAAACACAGAATCGCCATGCCGGTTCAGAGCACGGTGGTAACCCGAACACCCGGCAAACACACAGTTTGCTCACACCAGAGGGAGGGAAGGGGCTGCAGGGATTCCCGAGGCTCTGACACTGGCGTGTGACCCGTGTTCTGTGACTCCGGAGCAGTTGTTGCCTGCCTTTCCTCAGGCCTTTGCACCGTGTTATCTTTCCGTGTGTTACTCCATCATCCCCATTATAAGGGGAAGTCTTTGAAGGCGGAGGCCTCTTCTCTAGGCCTCTTCCACCGTAAAGAGGGCTCAACAGCAACATATTTCACAGCCCACACCCCACCCGTGCAGTAGCAGAGATCTTGGTGCGAAACTACCATTCACATAAAGTATTTCTGAGTCTCCTCAGAGACTTTTTTCCAGGCTCCCACAGAATTCCTAAGTGATTTCCTGCACCCGAACTCTGTCACCGCACCGTGCAACTTTCTGCAGCTGCTCACGCGGCATCTCACCGTCACGGCTGGCACACGCCTAACAGTGACGACGTCAGTGCCGGTGTCCCCAACTCGTGGGAAGTCTGGTCTCAAGCTGTACTTTTCTCCTTCAACAGTGATGCTGCCGGGACCCTTTCCCTGAGTTGTTCAGTCGCAAATAAAACAACTCTACTTCTTTGACTGTATCTACTGTCTGCATTTGCTTGTTCCCTGCAGTGGAGCTTGAAGAATTGCATCGTGTTCTCCTATTCCTTTCCTTGTCTATTCCCCCAAATCATAAAACGGCTGAATCCTCCCTCCTGTAGATTAGTTTGTAACAACCAACACCTAGGCGTAACGGTCTAAATACAGTGTGCTCCCAATCGATAGGAATGTTTACTAATTGATACATAACCACGTCCAATACGAAACAGCAGTACCTAATATCAGACACTTGGGAAAAAAAGGAATATGGTATTTTTGGAAACCAAATCAAATATATATGAATAAATGACACAAAGAAAGAAATGTGTCCCACTGTGTTGTAAGACTAACAATACGTCAGTAATATGAATCTGCCAAATGGATATCTCCACAAATTAATCTTTTATTTCATGTCCAGATTTATGACCACACTTCGGCTGGAAGAACAGTTATGAGTGAATTGAGATTCTTTTATTCTCATTCTTCACGCTACAACAAAACAAACTTTTTTATTGCCAAAGTCTTGTTGCATATATTGTTAGAAATCACAGTATTTGCTGCATAGTTGACTACCTGGAATACAAAAGAAGTAACATTCTTTACAGTATGGGGTACATGACAGAGGTATATAGAAAACTATGTGAATATATTTAATGCCATCAAACACACCCACATAGACTGGGTGGGTCTCTGGTATCTTACGAATCAAAAGGGCTTCATGGCCTGCTTTAAATTCTATTTCAAGTTTCCCTAAAATCACTTAATTATCCCTCATTGAAGTTTCCATTACCTGTTGATACTAATTAGTATGTGGAGTGGAATGCCGACTACCATTTACCGGGAGGCTTGGTATTACACATGAATATATAGATAATAACATCATAAGGATAAGGCGACAGTCTTAATATAAGACAGTATATGAAAAATGTTTGTACAATATCTATGCAAATATAACAATGTTCCTGGAGAACAAGGGATCAAATAACTAGTTTTGTTTCTCATGAAGACTGCACTAGAGAAGATACTAGAAACACAAATAGTGATTTCTTCATTATTCTCTGAGTCCATACAAATTTAAGTGGCCAAATGCAGACTCAAATGATGGAGAAATACCCCCACCTCATGATGATGCCTTTAGAAAGTATATAAAAGATGAGAAAGATGAAGAGTTTACACTAATATTTCAGTCTATCACTTCGTAATTTCCTATCATCTGTGTCCAGTCTGTTTTTCTTATAATGAACCATGATTTGAAAATCTCAGTGTTTTCAAATGTCAAGGTTAAAGCCAGGGAAAACTGTCTGCTGTAATGATTCTGAGATGAAGTACACTGGCAGGTTCTATGGAGCCTCTTGAAAAGTGGAGAACTCATTTGCAATCTCAAGACTTTATTTTTTAAATTTCTATGCAAGTGCGACCACAAATCTATCAGTCTTTAGTTTGAATAACATTAAAAGAGAACAGATTGGTAAGCCACCAAGTGCGTTATTAAAGGTCACTAAAAGCCAGCCTTCCAAAATAATGTATTCATGATTCAAATTTACTGACGTTTATAAATTAGGTAATATAAGAAGTCTGACCATATTAGACAGCTTTGGAAAGCTCTTCACATGCATTGTAAAAGAGGGAGAAATAAAGACCCCCAAGCTAAGGGCAAGGATATTTTGATATCAATATTGATTTGCAGTGAAAACGGTTTAGAACCGATGCTTTCTCTGCTTTTGAATTACAACTAACTGTTCATTTATCTGCATTATTAGTTTTTTTTTGTTGTTTGCATGCTAATAAACTTTACTCTGTGCCTTACCATGTCTGCAACAGTAGCATATTAGACCTGTAATAACATGGTAAAGACTATTTTAAGGCACGTTGGTTCTGTCTTTCGAGTAATAATCATTCACAATTCTGCTTTAATGCATAAATGTACAGTTCCTTCACTTTCCTCCTTTATACACACACACACATGAGAAAAATAAGATGAATCATGACAATGTGCAGAGCAGGGTAACATTTCTGTTGGAAAGCAGTGTTGGGTTGATGACAATAGAATGGCAGAGTTGTGTGTGGAAACACATGGCATGTACTTTCATAGTTTTATTCTCTGTCACTTCACACAATGTGATTTTGTTAGATTCAGGAAGGTTGTAAATGAAACCCAATGCTTGAAATTGTCTTAATGCTCTCAATGAAATGTCCCTAATTTTACCTTTCTTGTCCTGTGTACTGCAGACAGCATTCCTGACCACATAGCTAATATTCTGGTAACCTGACAATGTGGGACACAGAAGGTTTTATTTACACAATTCCTACATTTTAGTGAAAAGCCAATCATGTGGTCAATCATCCAGATGTTTCCAATCACACAGATATTTCTAAACACATAGATGTTTGATATCACTGGTTGAACTTTTCAGTTTTGATCCAGATATTCTGGCATTAATTAGTTTTAGCAGTTATTATAAATCTGATTTCTGCAGTGCTGAGATATGTATAAAAATGAAATCCATTTGTTTTCTTTCTTTTCCTTATCTTACCTCAGAATTAGGAAAATAATGACAGGAAACCCACAATGTCCAAAAAAGGTGAACTGAGATTTATAAAGTTTCTTGATGGAGCCAAAAGATTGATGTTAACAGTGTATTATAGATTGGATATTTATTTACTTTCATATTGTATCATTAGATACTATAGACTACACTTTGAAATGACTTGGTAGAGAATTTATTTATTTATTTATTTATTTATTTATTTATTTATTTATTATTTTTGAATACAAGTCTTTTAAATCTATAATGGACTTTTAAGCCACAGGGGTAAGATTTATCATGTTAAATCTCTGAGCATTAAACTGTCTATTAGAAAAGGTAAATACAGTGGGAAAAAAATAAACTTTGAAGTAAAGCAGAAGTATTTCTAGTATCATTTTAAGAATTATGTAATGTTGGCAGGGCCTCAGCTTCAGTAAAACGCAGCCTCCCGTTAGACATCACACGATGCATATAAGTGTGTTAAAACATCACATAGTGCCCCTCATATGCGTGCATTTTTTTATCTTTATACATAAGCTAAAATTCAATTTAAATTCAAAAATTAAAAATGGAGTAAATACTTAGCTTCCTTACAGAGACACAGGGAAAATTACTTACCTTGTAAGATGTGTGTGAAGATTAATGGTGGTACATGAATAATTATTCATATTAAATTCCCTCAATAAAAATAGCTTAAAGTTGATCACGTTTACTACCCTAAACTGGAAAATAACTAGATGTTACATAGGAATTCACGACATTAGTTTCAAATACTGAGATTTATAACAGAATAAATGAACTATTGTATATAAAGTGTCTAGGTCTCTATGTTTACTCATTTGTGGCTTTCAGATCTTAATCTCATAATAATCAATTTGGGAAAAGAAAATGTTAAAGTTATACATAGTAGAAGTAAAACCCAGCTATTGCTCTTTTATTTTAATTCCCCCCAAAGCATACGCTAATTTTCAGCTGTTTGTGGATGGGAACTCATCAGTATCTAAAAGACTAATTTCCCCTGCAAATGTGCTGACTTACCACGATGGTCAGCACTACATCTGCAAGTGCTTCTTCCACAGAGTAAACCAAGTGTAGATAGAAAATATTTTGAGAGGAGATTCAAGGTGGCTGAATAGAGATGCCCTGCATACACCTCTGGCATGGGGAAGAACCAGGTCAGCAAGGTAAAAACGTACTTCAAAGAGGGAAACTGAGGAAGGGCTTTGGATCAACTAAGAAGGGACAGGAAGGATAAACAGCATGGAGAGTTGAAAAGGCAACCTAGAGAGCCAGGAGTACAGCAAATGATGATTTCAACCTTAGCCAGAAGAACTCTGCATCACCTATAAAATGCAAGTAGTGCCATAATTTGGATTTAAAATGTCCCCTGAGGTCATGTACTGAAGGCTTTTTTGGTAGGGAGCTACTGAAAGGAAGTTATCACTGGGGGCATGATGTCAAAGGGGACTTTGGGACCCCAGCCCGTCTGCCTCTCTTGGTTTCTCCACTACCACAAGGTGAGCCACTTTCTCTGCCTCATTCTCCCATCATGCTGTGCTGTGCGGCTGACAGAGCCCCAAAGCAGTAAGTCAAATGACCATGGACTGAAAGCTCTGAAACCATGAGACAAAAGAAGGTTTCTTCCTTTTAATGTAATTATCTCAGGTATTTAGTCACACTAATGGAAAACCAATACAGAGGATGCATCAGCGAAACCCAGACATAGCAGCAGACTAGCAGCTCCAACTACAGAATCCTTCAGTAATGACGGTCTTTATATTTAGTTTTGGGAGCTGGCTGATCTGCCAAAATGACTGCTGTGTTTCAAGGGGAAAAGCCTCACATCAAGCATCCCCTCGAGTCAAAGCTGCGTCAACAGACCTTGCTAGACCCTCCAGCCTCAGGGGCCAGCAGTCCATCCCCGAATGCTACCAGAAGTCTTGAGCCATTTCATGTATCCTGGTAGGACTTGATTTCCAGGGCCTCAAATCCTGCTGGCATCCACACTCACGCTCTCTGGTTTGGGGGAAGGTCTTTTCGGTGTTCTGTCACTCTAGAACCATAGCCAACAGCACCACAAGCCCCAGAACCAGTCCCACTCGTGCCGTGGATGTCTTGAAGTTTCCCTTTGCATCCCACAACATTGAGCCCAACAGTTAACTCTAGCACTGAAGCCAGCATCACTCCTACTTCTCCTGTGGGACTTGGGGAGGTCTCTGCCTGTGTCCCGGGCTCCGGGGCTGCGGCTGCTGGTGCCACAAGCCTAGATGTCTCCTATGTTCTTCCTAAAGGAGGTTTCCCTTCACGTCCTGTGGCCCTGAAACAGCACAACTGGCTCCCCAACCTCTGGTGTCACCTGTACCTGCACTGTGGGACATGGGGACGGTCACTTTCACACCCTACACAACTGAGACTGTGGCAGCTGCCATTATAAGCCCCGGGGCCATCCCCGATTGGCTCCAGTGTCTGAGAACAAGCACTTTGGAAGTCTGTGTTCTCTGCAGAGTCTACCAGAAACTGTCATGAACCGCTGCTAGCTAGATCCCCGCGGCGTCGCACACACTGCTGACTGCAGCTACAGCTGAAGACATCGCGCAGAATCTGCACATTTAAACTCCCCTATGTGCACAGCCAAAGCATTGGCCCAGCTAGCTCCCTATAAACCAACTGGGGAATGGACAAGGAAAGTGAGTCACATATAAACAACAGACTATGATTCAGCCACAAAAAAATGAAATCTACGCAACTACCCGGATACAACTGGAGGTTATTATGTTACACGAAATAAGCCAGACACTGAAAAACGAATACTACATGTTATCACTCATTTGTGGAGACTAAATGGTTGCTCTCAAAGCAGAATTCAGTGTAATACTCGTCAGTAGAGCCCGAAAGGAGTGAGGTGTAAATAAGTTAGAAAAAGGGCACCAAAACACAGGAAGGGGGATTAGTTAAGGTTTTCGGTTTCATGGTAGGGTAACTATTGGTTGCAACAATGTATTTAAAACTAACGGGAAAGGAAGAGTATGAAATTCCCAACACATAAAAATAATTAACATTTAAGGAGACAGAGGGCTTATCAGCCTGACTGGACCATCACACATTGCAAAACTATATCAAATTATCATACTGCAGCTCATAAACATGTACAAATATCAGGTCTCAGTGAAAACAATTTTAAATTTTAAAAATGCCAAGAAGTTTTAAAAAGCAAGACAAGAATTTGTTCCACAGAAGCACTGGGTTTAATTTAGGTCAATAAAGTATTGCTTAAGCATACACAGTTGTTTATTAAATATTATAAACAATCTAGACATAATTTAAAGTGTACAAGCAGCTTTGCATAGGCTACTTGTAAATACAATGTGCGTTTATATAACAGATTTAAGCATCCATGATCTTTGGTATGGGAGGGGCTCTTAGATCCAATCCCCCCATGTATACTGACAAGTTTATGACTGAAATGAGTTACAAGCCTGGAGTGAGTTTAAATAAAAAAAAAACTAACACAGAATTTCATCTTTTGCAAGCCAAACATCACACAAATTCCTGTGATATGGATAACATTAATTGATATTAAATTTTCACTTTTTATGTGCCCCAGAGTGGGCAGATATTGTGTACCAGGTTATAAGAGACTAGTTATGGTGATTGTAAGATTTGTTTCTGAATTTTGCTTTCTGCAATTTCAGAATAACTGAATCGAAAAGTAAAAATAACTTTGGCATTATCTTGAAAGGGGACTGAGATACTGTTGTCATGGTTACCAGATTATTAGAATTGATGAAATGAATTTGGTTCAATGTACTGGTTACCAAATGGTTACTAACTAAGTTAATCAAATTTAGACTTAGAGTTTGTGTTCTTAATATTTTTATAATTATACACACATATATGCAAAATAAAATATGCAGTTATATAGAAATAGACACCATATATACATACATATGTATTATATATATTTGCGTTTAGGAATTTATTGCTTCAGCTGATTTATCTAGTACATGTAACTTATTGCACAATGCTTTGCTTTTCTATAAATACTCCAAAACTTAATGCTTTAAACAAATACCATCTTATTTTTCACTATTCTTTGTGTCTGTTTGTGTGTGTGTGTGTGTGTGTGTGTGGTACTGGGGAGTGAAACCAGGGCCTCCACACTGAGTCTTTTTCTGTTTGACTTTAGACAGGGTCTCACTAAGCTGCTAAATTGCCAAGGCTGGGCTGATATTTGTGATCCTCCTGCCTCAGCCTCCAGGGTGGTGGGATTACAAAGTGTGTACCACCATACTGGCTTGACTTGGTCTTTATGTAAGTTCACATTTGACTTTTGTCCTGAATTTGATTTTTGCCCTGAGGTCATTTCTATCTTAAGAGCCTTTTGCTAGATGCAGATGGTACAAAAGAAAGATTTTCATTTTTCAATATAACAAGTCCAGACTGAAGATGTGTCCTGTAGATCCAGAAAGAAACAAACAGTTGTATCTTAGTTTATGATGATCTAAGAAGTTATGACTAACTTCTCAGACATCACAAAAAATAAATCAGTGAGCACTTGCAGCATTCTACCTGGAAATTTCTTCCACATAATTCATAAGATTTTTATAAGCATTATCTGAGACTCAAAGGAGGTGAGTGCCATTGAGGACCACTCAAGGGGGTAATAATAAAGGAGCAAAAAAAGACAAATTTTACTTGTAAACTGTAAATAGACAAGAATAACCACTGTTCATCTGAATACGGTAGGGAGCAGTAACATCGATCAGTGGCTAAAGGGGCATAAGAACAATGAGAAAGGAAGAAGCCGAGGGACCCAGAGTCATAAGAACCCGAAAGCACAGTCCTTGGATGGCTTTCGCCTGTACAAATGTTCTGTTTCTGAGACACCATAGCATTGGTCCGAATGCACTGTGAATTGCAGGGAAAGGGAGTCTCTAGCAGGCAGGGACAGCACAGGGGCGCCGGCCCCAGGGAGAAAGAGGAAGTGGAGAGAAGGGAAGTGGCTGTGGATGCTTGAGAAACACAAAATGTCAGTGTTCCTGGGCCAGGTGGTTGCTGCAGCAATCAAGCACCCTGTAGCAGTCGGGTGACACAGATCCCACCCTGGCAGCACCAGAGACAAGCTGCCTCCCCAAGGCTGAGGGAAAGGGCCAGGGGGCAACAAAAACCCTAATAAAAGCAATCCACAAGCCCCGCGTCGGGGGTGTTGAGCTCTGGAGGCCCCTGCTCTTTGGAGAAGTCTGTATTACTTCTTTGCAACGAGACTGTCTTTTGCTTGGCAACCTCTTGGACCCCTTTCCTTTATTTCTGCGCTGGACTGAGAGTCTACGTTGGACCTGGAAAGATCATAAAGTCGACGGCTGCACCCTGGATGCCACGGAATAATATTTCTTTCAATTTTAAGGATGATGGCAGGCTGAAATAATTGAAACTAGAAACTGAGGGAAAACCTGACTAAACCTTCTAGCTCCACTTACTTCTAGTTACTTGCTGTCATCATTAACTTTGGTTGTTGCTAAGATAGAAGAGCAAAATTATAGGCTCCTACTAGAGCAACTACAGATAACAACTCAGATGTATGGGCACTATGGTACAATTGAACTTATTTTTCAGGAATTTCTTAGCCTTGTTCATGTCAAAGCAACTGAAGCCACTGAGCCCCTCACACTGTTCGAGTGTCCCATGGGTGATCTTCTGACACCAGAAGGCTCAATTCCAACCTTAAATCAAGTTCATGCTACCATTTTCTGAAAAACCAAGAAGTTTGAATCCACAAACACTGTCACCGATAACATCAAATTTGCTTCCTTTCACTCACTGTCCTCAGTCTTTAGTCCACCTCACTTTCTTATCCCATAAACATCCCCAAACTTACCCTCAGGGAAGATGAGTTCGGGGCTTTTCTCCTGTCTTCTGGGCTGATTTTCTCTCCTTAACCTTTTTTACTCTAATCACTGATGTTTCGTATTTGACGTTTGCTGCATATTTGGCCCACAAATTTGATTTTAGGGTTCAGTAACAATATCAGCTATTTCTTCTTCCAAATAATCTGGCCAGTAGGCTATTTTTGCATATAAAGTTTCACAAGAATAAAGCTACAGTCATTCACATTCCTATTTTCTGTGACTCTACAATAGCAGAA
Organism: Hystrix cristata; assembly: GCA_004026905.1. Classification (NCBI taxonomy): domain Eukaryota; kingdom Metazoa; phylum Chordata; class Mammalia; order Rodentia; family Hystricidae; genus Hystrix; species Hystrix cristata. The sequence goes on along the minus strand of PVJO010025076.1, from coordinate 13,193 downwards.
TTTTGTAGTTGCCAGAGTTACTGATGCACAAAATTTTAAATATTTACTATTTATCTTTCTACAGAAGAAGTTTTCTCACCCCTTGCGTAGGCAAATTCCTTGGTGGGAGCAGGCTACTCTTTGTAAACATGGCTCATCGAGTCACTTTTGTGTAACTCAGATTTGAGATAAAGCTCCCTCCCTAACTGGTCTTATTTTCCACCTGCAAAATAATGAACAAACTAATACCAGAAAATATACCTCTTTGATAGTTGACCACCGTGTCTTTAATTCAACAAAACAGCAAAACATTTCATAAATACCCTCTGTGACAGGATATAACAACTCATAATTTCATTTAGAAATCTTAAAAGAAGATGTAAGAACGAGGCCCTAAAATGTTAATCTCAACTCTGCTGGAAAATTCACTTCATATTTTCTATCTTTAAACAGATAACTCACTTCCCAGTATTAATAACCGGAGCATCTAACATATGCATAGGGATACCTTAGACATAAGAATAAGTACAGGAATCATTTCTATCATATTGCTAGATTAAAAGTATTAATGTATTTAAAAAGTCAAATCATTTAAAAAATAAAAATCTGTAGTAATAAAACAGGCTTTGAGAAATAACCTGCTAAACTCCATACAATAAATACATGTTTTGATGCCCCATTTTGAAGATGAGATTCTAAACATAATAAATTAGACAAAGTCAGACTACCAGGTTTGATTCGAAAGCTTGTGCACTTAACTCTTTGTTTTGTTGTACCTCGAATACAGGGGGAGGTACTGGGACTCAGAGAAAAAGACTCTCCAAATATGGTGGATTTTAGCATGCTGAACAATTTAATATAAAGAGAAAGGATCTCTTTGGAATTCACTTTATTGATCTTAAGACAAGACTGTGAAAAGAAACACAGTTGCCGTCTACCTCCACTTTGGAATCTCATTATATACCACAGAAAAGAAACTGAAAAATGTAACCAGACCTGGATGGACTTCCATTACAAGAGAATGTCTGTCCTTTGGGCTCATTTAAACTCTAAAAAGATTGTCTCCCAGACCATTTATTCACCAAAATATCCTTCACCAATGCTCAAGATAGTCTGCATTCCCCATTCCTTCTCTCCCCTATAGAAAAGTGGGTGTATAAGTTTCTGAATAATGGTAAATTAATGGATAATCACACTGCAGTTATTTTTCTTCCTTGTTCTGGCTTTCCTGTTTTGCTTGTTAACACATCTTTGTGCATTTTTCCTATTTTAATCTTCTTCCATTCTAATGAACCTTAGTAGGTTAGAGGGGAAAATTCCCTTTACTTCTACAAAAGATTGAAGGTATGTTGTTGCAAAGGAATATCTATGTCTTGAAGAATGTAGAGCCCTTGTCTTGGAATATAGGTTCCATGAGAAAAAGGATCTCGTTTTGCTTATTTTTACTTTCTCATTCCACATTTTATTGCACCTTCTCCAAAGACGATGGTTGATAAATGTTCGCAGAAGTGAGAGACATTTTGGTTTTAGTTCAAAAATTTCATTACAGCATTCAAGAATTCATGTAAGCTCTGAGGCTTATAATTCAAAACGTCTATTTCTTTTGCAATCCAGAGATTTGGCAATGTCCTTTTAAAAACGTATTGTTATTAACCTATTGAACTTATTTTATGGGTGTTGTGTAAGGATCACAGTTCGAATGTCTCGCTCCTTGGCCCTCATTAACTTCAGTGAAGATTTATCGCATGAGGTAACTGTCAGCTCCCTTGGGTATCAGGATATTTTCAGTGCTGGCTTATAAGGTCTATAACACCTCTTTGTAATAAGTTTTCCTTTCATATATAGAACTACAAATTATGCAAGGACTGAATACCATCAGAATATTAATTGGAATAAAGTCTGACAATTTCTATGCCAGACTTAGAGAGTTGGTCTTGTCCTTGTAATCCTCTTGTCCCACGTTCTGAAATTCTCTTCCTACTTGGCAGAAAAGGTAGGAAAGTATGCAAATTTCCTGACTGATCCTAGAAGCTGGTCCCAAGGACTAAGGCTACACCTATCTCTGCACTTTTCAGTCAACTTGAGTACATAGTTCTTGGTCATAATAAGCAATCCTTCATTTTCATCTTTCCTGTTATACTTCCCTCTAAGTAAAAGCCATATTGTTCGCGGCTAGGCGAAACAAGTGCTTGTATGGGCAGACTTCCCAGCTTCTGGGGGGAAAATCTCATACCCTTTTAAAAGACTTGTAACATAATTTCAAAATTGTTTATCTTTTTATTTCAACTAGCGCCTTTGGAGAATCATACAAGGCAGCAACCCAAATTACCAAGTCATTCTGGCACGTTCTTTTCAGGTGAACTGGAGTAAATTTTGTCCGTTATTATATTAAATTCTCCACCCAGAGACATTCCTGTCCACTATCCTTTTCTGAACAAGTGATTGTAACTCAGGACTGACTGTGCTCTGTCAACGTGCCCACTCAGCATGGACGATGAGTCTTTCCCATACAAATGTGTGTAAGTTTCCCCAATAAAATCTCTTGCTCTGTTTGGGAGAGAGTGCTTTGCAAATTAACTCTAATCCTCTTCTTACTAATCGTAAGTAAATAAGCCTCTTTCCACATTTTTATCTCCTGTTTCACTTATCACATTTTTACTCACCGGGAAGAAAACTTATGGCACTTGGACATGATACATCTTGATGTAACTGGTGAGATCAGCAGCTTGAACGCATAGCACAGACTGCTAAACATGCAAGAAAATTACTGACTTGTCTGAGCGCACAGCAAGATAACATTTCCCGGAATCTCTGTCAGAAGCGGTGGCCATGTGTAGAATTTCAACTAATGGAAAGTGAGAGAAAAGAGCGAATGCTAGTTCCAAGCCTCACCTGTAAACACCTCTTTGCGATTTTCTTTCTTCTTTCATGTGATTCTGACTGGTCGTCAACACCCGGGGAGACCTGGGAAGTACCTGAGGAAGATGGGGAGCTTCCTTCAGCTTGAAACACAATGATAACGGCTGCGCACAACAGGAGAATCCCACACCTCTGAAAGAGTTCATCACGAGTGAGAAATAAACACCCATTATGTCAAAGATGGCATTTTCTCATTTGGAGGTTAAAATAAAATCAATTTAGTCAGGATCTTAGGACAGATTTTGTCAAATGATTGCTTTTCTCCCCCATCTAATTCTACTCTGGGGACATATTAATTGATATGCACTGCGAAACAATTGAATGTATACATGAGTGAATAATTAATCCTATCCTGATGTATGTCGTTTTTAAATATTATCAGTGAAATCTAATAATAAAATTTAGCCCACCTTGGTGTCATGCACCCATAATCTCAGCTTCTTAGAAGGCTGAGGCAAGGCGATCCCACATTTGAGACAAGCCTAGACAAATAAGTAAGAACTTCTCTCAAAAGTGAAAACTTGAAAAAAAATTCAAAAGTTAAATCTTGGTTTTCCATCTTGAAAAGATTTTGAAGATATAAAAAAATTATCTATATATAAATATAAATACTTTAATTTTGAAAAATGTATAAAGGTATATTTATTTGTTTATAAATATGAAAATTCATAAACACATCTCATTTATAATTCATGAATTATAAATGTATTATTCTTTTACGAAATACACTGAATTATGGTGCCGGTCCTTGTATTAGGTCCTGAAAACAAAGTTACACCTTCATAGACCTTACATTCTAGTGGTATAAAAGAAAAACTATAAAAGAAAAACTATTCAAAAGTAATATTTAGTACAATGAGCTACTCAAGTAGTTACTGGTTTTATTATCTTTATTCAGTTATGTTCTTAGAGCTTATTCGAAACACAAGATAGTATAGGGTGACTTGTAACAAATATTTTAATGCACACATGCATTGTGATATTTATAAATACATAGGTAGCATTTTGGTTGTTTTTGTCTTGTTTTATTTTGCTTTGTTTTGAGACGGAGTCTCACTGTGTAGTTCAAGCCAGCCTTGAAGTCACTATATTGCTGAAGCTGGATTCCAACTCATAGGGATGCTCCTGCCTCAGCCTCCTGAGTGCTGGGATTACAGTCACAGACCACCACACCCAACTATATATGTAGTTTTAATAACAACATTCCTGACTTTTAAAAAATCACACTTATTTACTTCCTACACTATCTGCATTGATAAATATACAGTAGCTATTATATCTTTTTGCCTGATTGTATTAATTTCATTAAAGTAGATATTATACACAGTAAATAATATAAACATAAGTAAATAGTTCAAATAAAATTCTCTCATATGGAGAAGGTAATATATTTGTGTAGTCATTCTGTAAGTAAAGACAAAGTTGAATAGTTTCCTTTACATGCCAGTCTTTCAGTGAAACAGATATTTATAACTTTTTTGAAGACAGTAGTGTCTAAATAAATATTATTGAAATGACTTTCAAAACTGTCAGTCTCTTCCCTTCATATTAAAACCCACAGTCCCTACTTTCCTCCATGCAGTTGTTAATGGCCCTTTTTCTCCTGAGTTCTCTTGATAAATATTAACGATTAGTTTCATTACTTAAATATCATTTTTTTGGCTTCCAATTATGGAAAATAGTGACATGACTGACAGGTTGTCATATATTACCTAAAAAGCAAGCTTTTAAACTGAAAAATTTGGTAACAGTTGAACATAAAAAGACATGTTTCTTATCTCCGGGGAAACTAATTGAAGGAATTTGGCCACCACCATTCTGAGTTGAACACCAAGCTCCCACCTCCCTCTGCTTGTGTACCTGCTAGACACGTACCATTGCTGGTTGATAAGGCCCAGTACCCACAGCTGCAGCCCGTAACTCCCGTCATTATTCAGCTCTGTGCTTAACAAGTAGTCCAAGCCACAATGACTACAATCCCTAACTCCCATCATTACTCAACCCTGCGCCTGACAAGTAACCGTATCTCCCTACATGTTCCCAAGCCTTGTCCCTAACTGGTAACCAGAACTCCCTTTCAATGACCCCCTCCCTTATGCCCACGACCCTGTAAAACGCCTCATAGCCTGTAAAAGAGTCGTCTCTAGTGCTAGAGCAGTCCCTCTCAGGTGTGTCCTAAAATAAACCCTCCTATGAGCTTGTACCTTTGTTTCTTTTCCTTTGTTTCTAACACTAATGGAAAGAGTAAAGGCTAATTTCTTCTTAAAATCATTTTAATATTATTTCTATGTCTTGTGAAGGGTACGCTTTAGGAATACTAATATGCAATTATCAGTAATTCAAACAATGACAATAAAAGAAATACATTATACTAAAGGATATTTCAAAACATTCTTACTATAAGAACTGAGTTTTCAAGGAAAGAAAAGCTAAAATCCAAAGGTTCAACTCTTACCAGGCTAATGAGATTTCCTTCCTGACTTCGGTGGACTGACTTTGTGGCCAACTTGAGCCAGAACGCCCAGCTGGACTGAGTTGATGTGGTTCTGGGTGCAGAGGATCCACCTGAGGATTGTTGCTGATGTAACGTAAAGGAGAACGGGAGCAGATGATAGCTTCTGGCTGTTTCCCAGGAGAAGCTCTGCTGCGGCTGGTTCTCTCAAAGGGGACTCAGCTGTTTTCCTCAAAGAGGGAGCTCGGGGCCTTGCTGTCATCGAGGGTGGCTGCCATTGCTTCAGGGGAGCTCTGGGCTTCATCTCTGCTGTGAGCATCGTATCCTGGTTCCAGTGAAGATTTCTTCAGCCATCATCTGCAGACATGGACATACACGGGACAGCGCTGTGGTCTCCCAGCCCTTGAATGGATCTTTGGGGTCTCCAGTGCATAGATAGACATTTGGCACTTTTCCTGCACTTGGCTTATGGGTGAATATTGTAACTTATAAATGTCCTGTATTAAATCTGCTCTCTTACAAACCATTGACTCTAGAAAGGTAACTAAGACACTGATCCTTTGACCACATAACAAGCAACCCCATGCATTTTCCAGCCCATGTGAGATTTTCCTCAATTGATCAGAGTGCATAGGCACAAATTGAAAATGTCAGAATATGGGCCATAAGGCTAATATCACTTTGGCTTAAAGAGGAAACATTTCTCAGGAATGTGTAAACAGATTTTTTTTAAAAAATTCACATTAATTATTTATTCCCACGTCTACGTCACACAAATGAATCTGTTCTCTTCTTTCATATAAATGTAAGTACTCATTGTCCTTTGAAATACATTAGCATGGTTCAGTCTCAATCCCAGCTTTTCACCATCCACATAACATTACTAGTGACATCAACTAGATAATTTGTGTTTTACATAGTTTATAGACTTCCCTCATAAGGAATTATGGTTATCTAGGGTCTTGAAATATTTCAGAAATGAAAAATGTATATCGTGTGCACATTTTAAGAAATCAGAGATCACAGAGCTGTATTCATTTGTATTCCTGAAACAAACACAGCTCTCTCTTTCTCTCTCATGGTAAGTTCTGTCCTGAATTTGAGATTCAGTATCTCCAAGGAATTCCTTATACTTATAGCCCATAAATACATGTCCTCAACCTTGTATGGCACTTAACTTTTCCAAAGTTATGTAATGCTACTCATGGCCTTTTCACCTGCCTTCCTTCACTTGGTATTTTTCTTTAATTGTGGTGCTGGGGATGGAAGCAGTGCCTCCCACGTGCTAGGCAAAGTCTGATGCTGAGCTTTACTCACCTTCCTGTTCACCTCATGTGATGCTTACGAAATTCATTCATATTGATCTATGTGACAAGCCACATTAGTTTTTTGTTCTTAAAAGTATGCATTTTGGGTAGAGGAGTCACATTATTAAACTTTTCTGCAAGCCTTATCTATAAATAAGTTGTGAACTTATGATTAAATTCTGCACGATGAAAAGTAAAATAACTAGAGGCTACGTCATGGTTTGGATCTAAAATGGCTCCAAGGGCCTACAGTGTGCAAGGCTTTATTTCCAGGCTGTGGTACTGTTGGGAAGTAGTGGTACCATGAGGAAGTGGCCTAATGGAAAGTTAGGTCATGGCGATGTGCCTGGGAAAGGTTACTGGGAGACCCACTTTCCTTTCTCTCCTCATTTCCCAAACACTCTTTGCTGGGCCACGCTGTGAAGTTCTGCTTCATCACAGGCCCAGAAGCAACAGAGCCAACCAATTATAGCGTGAAAGTACGAACTTTCTATCGTGTAAGTTCTGTCTTTCCACAGTAACGGAAAGCTGCATGAGACAGGCTATTTCTGGTCCAAAGATTTTAAGTGACAGGTATCTTCCTTGATATCTTTTCATTTTGGCTTGTGGGATGAACGTTTTTCACAAAATCCTGCATGATAACAGAATCAGAAAATGAAAATTTCTGATATTTAAATCACTACCACTGGAGAAAAACTGATGGCTAATGAGAAACTTCCAATTTCTTATTAGTTTTGCAAATAATGAAACAAATTGGTGTAGTATTTAAACACAAATTATTCCACCCAAAGCCAGATTCTTCTAACAGTTACAGCACTAACACTTCCATGTTCAGTAGTCTATTTCCAGTACTAATACACTAATTTCACTCATTTATTCTCCTATTAATATAATGTTAGCTTTGTTTTCTTCTAAATTTGTAACTATTAGGAACAATGTTATAATAAATGACATCGTATATATCTCCTTGGACACCAGGTATGATTTTTACTAATATCTCTCTTTTGGTGGCTAAACTTTACTGTATCTTTAAATTCTGTAGATTTTGTCATACTTATCTTCAAAGTTCTTTAATCTTAAATTCTACTGTTTTTAACATTCTAAAAATGGCTTTAGAATCTGAAAACATCTGTTTCTATGTTGAAGGATAGAGTTAAATTTTTGTATCTTATCACTGGTGTTACATCGATTGTGAGGTAGGGTAGAGAGGAAATAACATTGAAAAATTATTATTCAGCAGTCATTTATCTTTTTGATACCATCTGATAATCTTATCTCCTCTGGAATGTTGTCAGTGGGTCATAACAGATATATTTTAGATATAAGTAAAGTGATCGAAGCTGTTAGTCGTCTGCTATCAAGAAGTTAGATTAAGTGGACATCTGGAGACTAAGCTGGGAAAAAATCAACTTCTGAGTTTATTCACATTGTTGGCAGAATTTGTTTCCTTGAATTTATGGGATGGAGAGCTCCAGTTTTCTGCTGACTATTGGTGGAGTGCAGACACCCCCAGCTCCTAGAGGCCACTCATAATCCCTCAACACCTGGGTTTTGATTTATGTGATTCTTTATGGCATCAAATTATAAAGGAGAAATTTTAGATTCGGTTTGAGAATATTAAGGCTTATAAAATGATACCCTGAAGTATGCCACTCAGCATGCCGAGTGCTTTGAATTAGAGCAGATTGAAAAGTCTCACAAGCAGCCTCAGAAGTGAAATCTCTCCCGGACCTTCTGCGCTGCTGTCTTCTGGCCCTCTCTCATCCCCAAACCAAGTGCAGAAACCAGAATTGTTGTTTCTCTTTTGGGGCGGTAGAAATAGAAGCTCTTTCTCCAAAACTAAGCCATCAAAACTAGAAATAATACTTTAACCTCCCCACACTTTTCTCTTTTGGAGCTAGTCATAAAGAATTCTCTGGGCTACCTTGCCTGCTAGTAGGGGGTCTTATGACCTTCTTTCCAGCAGGGTGCTTCCCTGTCCGCAGTGGGCAGGATGCCACAACACAGCAGTTTTGAGGAGCTGAACACACGTGTCTTATTCGTGTTCTCCTGCTTGGCCTGCTTCCATTAGAATATGCCCTTTGGTTCAATCACATTTTTACATACCTGTTCATTCTTTATCAAACCTAAGCTTAAGAACTGACAACTTTTCTGGGTCCTGGGTTTTCATTCTTGGAGTCCCCTGTGTCGTGTAAAACTTAGATTAAATACATATGTTATGCTTGTCTTTTTGCCTTTTCTTGTAGGAATGACTGTGATCTATATGATGGGTAAGGAAAGGTGTCCCATGTTTCTAACCCTGCATGAGACAGGAGGTGGTGTTTTATGTAATGTGAGTGAGTCATTACAGAGGTGACCTTCAGTCACCTCTGCTATATTTCTTAGATAGGAGCAAGTCACAGTCAATGGGAGAAGATTAACACCAGGAGAAGGGTTGATAAAGGGCCTGGAGTTAATCTACCACATGAATAGAAATTTGATATTTAATAGAAGAAAATTTAAAGACTGGCTGATATGGGGGCTGGGGATTTAGCTTAGTGGTTAGAGTGCTTGCCTTGCAAGCACAAGGGCCTGAGTTTGATCCTTGGCACCCAAAAAAAAAAAAAAAAAAAGAATGGCTGATATGTTAACTATCCTAATACAAATCACAATAAAACAAAATTCAAAACATCAAACAGAATCTAAAAATAACTTTTATACTGTGTAATAGTTAATTTTGGTTATCAAGTGACTGGATTGATAGATTCTGAAAAAATTGATGAGTCATACTTCTGGGTGTGTCTGTGAGAGTTTTTCCAAAAATAATTGGCATGTGGACCAATGAACTGAGTGAGGAAAAGCTTTGTTGAACACAGCTGTACCACCTAACAGATTGGGGTCACGGACCTAATAAAACAGTAGAAGGGGGAAGCTTGCAGATATACACAGCCAGCCTTTCTGCAATGGATGTTTGTGTTTGTTTGTTTGTTTGTTTGTTTGCCTCTGCTGCTACTATTGCCCATGAACATCTGATTTGGGATGCCCCAGCCTTTGGACACAACTTGTGCCAGAAATTCTCCTGACAGCTTTCAGGCCTTTGGCCTCAAAGTGGTCTTATCTTATCAGTGACTTCTCTTTATTCCAAAGTTTCCAGCTTCTTAGACTGGATAGCTCCTGGGCTGAACAGTCCGGGCTCTTCAATCTCTAGGTAGTCACCATGGAACAGCTCAGCCTCTGGTCATATAAGCCAATCTAATAAATCTTCCTAGTATCATATATGTCTTAGTGTTTCTTTTTCTTTGGAGAGCACCAATATATGCAGAATTTTCCATACAAGAATGTAAATTATAAATCCTGCATGCTTTCAATAAATGATTTCTTTACTTTTAAGACTGTTCATCTTTTTAAAAAATATATAAAACAGAGTGAAGTTAAATGCAATCTGATTCTCCAAATATTTGAGACCACCCACCAGATACTCACAGAAATACTTGAATAAATTCTTAGCTGCTTCCTCTTTAATCATCCAATAATTCTCAGATGCAACAGAAAGGAAATTTTAGTTTTTTTTTTCTTTTAATTTAAGTTGTGGTGAGATAAATTCCAAGTCAGCAGGAGATATAATTCAGAGAGGTTATGTAAATAATTAACCTTTGGAAATAACACTTGCTATGTGAACACACATATCAATAAAAATAATTACCAGATTCTATTCACCTTTAACCAAAGATTGCAGTAGGTAATTTAGAAAACATTTGGAATATTTGCATACCATTCAAGGTGTTAGATATTCTCTTGTTCTCAGTATGAATAGACCAAGCCAACAACACGTCCATATCAGTGTATAAAAATAGCCCAGTAATCCTTTGACTGACAAGCTGTAACAATCTTATAAGAAAAACAACATTGGATTTTATTTGTTGAAGGTCTAAGACAATAAGCCCATTTCATAAGATGTTAATGTTACCCCTTAAATGGCAAAGGAGTCATCCAACAAAAACCTGACAAGGAGAAAATTGCGTTACTATAAGAAAGAAGGTTTGTAGTTTGTTTATTTGTTTATTAGTGTGTAGTCTTCACAAGGGATAAAACATAGAAATATAAACAGCAATTTATTTTCGGTGTAAAACATTTAAGTGGTCCTTTATTCAATTTCTGTATTAGGCATAATTGACATTCTCTTTCTTTTTTGATTATTTCTAGCAGACTTAAAGTAACTACTTCATCTACTCCAATGTACATTAAATGGGAATATAATTAATCCATTGTGAAGAATAACCTCCAGTCTCCATAAGTGAAGGAGAACACAACTTATTTTTATTGGAAGATATTACCAAAGTTTAACTCATTTTTATTTCCAAAGATGTCTTATTCTCAATCAATTTGATTCATGTTACATTGGGGTACTTAAGGGGAATTTAAGAGTATTAATGAGTTAATTTGTATGTTGATGTGTAAACTGACTGCTTTCTTGGTTTTCTTCACACATGGGAGATGGAACGGAATTGTTCGGCATATTAGAGGAGATTAGAAGCTGTGTAAAGAGAGGAGATAAGGCTGGTAACCAGAGAGACCTTTTGGATGAACTACAATGTTGACTAAATGGGGATTTGTTTTCATGTTATTTTGTGCAGTGTAGTATGACTTCTCTTGTCTAACTCTGAATGACATTCTCAATGAAGTTCACTGAGTGTTATGGTTTGTGTCTAGATGTCCCCCCAAAGCCTCATGTGGTAAGAGATAGCTGGATCTAGAGTGTGTGATTACTAAATTGATCCATTGATCGGTTTGGCATGGTTCTGCTGGGAACAAGGATGTGAAACTAAAATTACAGCACCCTAAAAAAAGAAATTGAAAAGGATATCAAAAAATGGAAGGACATCCCATGTTCCTGGGTAGGAAGAACCAACACCGTGAAAATAGCTATACTTCCTAAACTACTATACAGATTTAATGCAATTCCAATCAAGATACCACTAACATACTTCAAAGAATTAGAAAGGACAATCATGAATTTCATCTGGAACCACAAGAGACCAAGAATAGCAAAAACGACCCTAAGCAACAGGGGACAAGCAGGGGGCATCACAGTCCCTGACATAAAACTATACTATAGAGCTACAGTATTAAAAACAGCATGGTACTGGCAAAAAGACAGACCTGAGGATCAATGGAATAGATTGGAGGATGCAGAAACAACCCCAGGCACACTCAAATACCTCATCTTTGACAAAGAAGCCAAACACCCTCATTGGAAAAAGGATAGCCTATTTAACAAATGGTGCTGGAAAAATTGGCTAACCTCATGTCGAAAACTAAAACTAGACCCGTGCCTCTCACCATGCACTAAACTGAGATCGAAGTGGGTCAAAGATCTAAACATTAAAACAGAAACACTAAATTTACTGGAGAATAGAATAGAAAGAACCCTTGAAGACATAGGGGTAGGAAAAAAATTCATGAACAAAACGCAGACTGCACAGGAAACAATACAAAGAATCAGTGCTTGGGACCACGTGCTGTTAAAAAGTTTTTGCACAGCAAAAGAAATCACCAATAGAGTAGGGCGAAAACCCACAGACTGGGAAAAAATATTTGCTAGCTATCCATCAGACAAAGGTCTAACATCTAGAATATACAAAGAACTCAAAAAAATTAAACCTCCCAAATTTAAAGACCCAATCCAAAAATGGGCAACCGAAATGAATAAATATTTCTCAGATGAAGAAATAAAAATGGCAAATAAATATATGCAGAAATGCTCAACATCACTAGTCATTCGAGAGACGCAAATCAAAACAACGTTAAGATTCCACCTCACTCCAGAAAGAACCACGTATATGGAAAAATCAACCAATAACAAATGCTGGCGGGGCTGTGGGGAAAAAGGAACACTCCTCCACTGTTGGTGGGAATGTAGACTGGTCCAGCCACTGTGGAAATCAATATGGAGATTCCTCAAAAAACGACAACTGGAGGTTCCATTTGACCCGGCTATTCCCCTACTGGGGATCTTCCCAGAAGAATTAAAATCGTCATACCGCAAGGACATATGCACCACCATGTTCATAGCAACACAATTTGTAATAGCTAAGTCTTGGAAACAACCTAAATGCCCAACAACCAACGAATGGCTAAAGAAAATGTGGTTTTTCTACACAATGGAGTAGTACACCGCCATAAAAAAGGATAAACTAGAGTCGTTCGTATATAAATGGATGTTCCTTGATAACATACTTTTAAGTGAAATAAATCAGACACTCATGAGTACACATTGAATTGTTTCTCTGATATGAGAAACCATAACTGTAAATAAGGACAAAGAGGTGTAATAGATATTATATAAAAGGAGGATGGTGTCAGAGGAGAGGAGTACTGGAAAGAAAGAAGGGGAAAAGCAGAAAGGCAACAGGGGAAAGAGAGGGGAAAGGGAAAATATGGAAAAGGGTGAATGAACCTGCTGTAAATAGGGAGGGAGGGAGCAGAGGGGAGGGGCGGGGGAGAGGGGAGAGAGCCAAGATGCATCATGTATAGGTACAGAATAAATGTAATGAATG
>PVJO010025075.1:0-23326 GCA_004026905.1 Hystrix cristata | reverse complement strand
ATGTCTTCAAGAGTTCTTCCTATTTTATTCTCCAGGAGATTTATTGTTTCTGTTTTAATGTTTAGATCTTTGATCCACTTTGATCTAAGTTTAGTACAATGGTGAGAGACATGTATCTAGTTTTAGTTTTTGGCATGTGGTAAGCCAATTTTTCCAGCACCATTTATTAAAGAGGCTATCTTTATTCCAGTGAGGGTGTTTGGCTCCTTTGCCGAAGATGAGATATTTGAGTGTGTTTGGAGTTATTTCTGCTTCTTCTAGCCTGTTCCATGCCTTGGGTCTGTCTTCATGCCAATACCATGCTGTTTTTATCGCAAAGGCTTTATAATATAATCTCAAATCTGGGACTGTGATGCCCCCTGCCTTATTCCTGTTGCCCAGAATTGTTTTTGCTATTCTTGGTCTCTTCTGGTTCCAGATAAATTTCATGATTGCCTTTTCTAATTTTGTGAAGTATGTTATTGGAATTTTGATTGGAATTGCATTAAATCTGTATAGTAATTTAGGAAGTATGGCCATTTTCACTATGTTGGTTCTTCCTACCCACAAACATGGGCTATCTTTCCATTGTCTGAAATCCCTTTCAATTTCCTTTTTTTTAAGAGTACTGTAGTTTTCATTGAAAAGATCTTTTACTTGTTTCGTTAGATAGATTCCTAAGTATTTCATGTTTTTGGATGCAATTGTGAAAGGAATATCTTCTTTTATTTCTTTCTCAGTGAGTTTGTTATTTGTATAAAGGAATGCTATTGACTTTTGGGTGTTGACTTTGTATCCAGCTACGCAACCGAATTTAGTTATTAAATCTAGAAGTTTTTTGGTGGAATTCTTGGGGTCTTCTATGTAGCGTATCATGTCATCTGCAAATAACGATAGTTTAACTTCTTCCTTTCCTATCTTTATCCCTTTTATTTCTTTCTCTTGCCTGATTGCTCTGGCTAATGTTTCTAGAACTATATTGAATAATAGTAGTGATGGTGGACAGCCTTGTCTTGTTCCAGATTTTAGTGTGAAAGTTTCAAGTTTCTGACCATTTAGTGTGATGTTGGTCATTGGTTTGTCATAGATGGCTTTTATCAAATTTAGATATAGACCATCTATTCCTAATTTCTGTAGGATTTTTATCATAAATGGGTGTTGGATTTTGTCAAATGCTTTTTCTGCATCTATTGAGATGATCATGTGATTTTTGTCTTTGATTCTGTTGATACTGTGTATTACGTGTATTGATTTGTGTATGTTGAACCATCCCTGCATCCCTGGGATGAATCCTACTTGGTCGTAGTATATAATCTTCTTCATAATCTGTTGCATTCTGTTTGCTAGTATCCAAAACTGAATCAAGAAGAGATAAATATTCGAAATAACCCAATATCAGCCATTGAAATTGAAGAGGTAATTAAAAACCTACCAACAAAGAAAAAGCCCAGGTCCTAAGGGTTTCACAGCTGAATTCTACAAGAAATTCAAAGAGGAACTAATACCACTATTCCTCAAACTCGTTAATGAAATTGAAAAGGAAGCAGTACTTCCAAAATCATTCCTGGAAGTAATTATTACTCTGATACTAAAACCAGAAAAAGATCCCACCAAAAAAGAGAACTGTAGACCAATTTCTCTAATGAAAATAGATGCAATCACAGAATTCTTAAAAACCTTTCTTCTAAATAATGCAACTCCAACTGTGAGTATTGCACTGGGGAGGAAAATCAAGAAAGAATTATTCTGTAATATTACTAGTTTAGACAATTTTGATATATATTTTATGCTACAATTAGTAGGTATTTTTTTTTAATTCCTGGAGAATGTTTCAGTAATCCTTATAGATCCTACGTATGTATACAACAACTGTATTCTTAATAGCACTGAACAGCAATGTATCTTATTTTTAATTTTTTGAAATTCTTATTATGGTCAAAGATCTTAATATAGAAAATTGGGAGACATGAAGAAGTCCAAGGAAAGCAAAAGTACACATAGTACATGAAGCAAAGTACATGAAACAACTATAATTATCGCTAAAATCTTGATAAATTCAAATCAAATTTTTCTTTTGGAATTAATAAATATTTTATAACATTATTAAAATGTATAAAAGTAAAAATATTGTTTTTAAATGATATTTCTTAGTATAAAAATAACGCTTTTGTTGAAAAAATGCAGAAACAAAGAAATGTGAAAAGAAAATTTTCAAAGGCCTAAATTTCACCATAAATATACAGTGGTGGTTACTAAAGGCAGGAGAGTGTAGAGGAATTGGGGAAAGGTTGATTTGTGAGTATCAAGGTATAGTTAGAGAACAGGAAGAAATTCTGGTGTGCTATTGTACAGTAAGCTGACTATATATGCTAATAATGTACTGTACGTTTAAAAATCTAGAAGGATCTTATATACATTTTATAAAGTCTGTAAAGAACATTTAAATGTACAAAAGATTATAAAAATAATAGCTGTTTTAGAAGATAAATATTTTTAACTTGATTTAAATATTATATATTTATTTAGAATGTATTTTCGTATGACTACTTTTTATGTATCATTTGTATTTTATTAAACCAAATATCATACTTGAATATTTTTTACAGTCAATTTTATGCCTTTTTGACAGTTTGTGTTCTAATTTTAGAGTGATCATGCTGATTCTGAATTTAGCTAGCACTCTGTTCAAAGGTAGTAAATATAAAAAAGGAGTACCTTTTGATATGAATTGCACTAGAGAATAGTCTTCTAGTTTAAGAACCCTAATGGGCCACCTATCCAATCTTACTTTTGGAACTGCATACTGTCTTCACTTAAATTTTCATACTACAACACAATGGAACTAGGATGGTTGATTTAATTTATAGATGTGCTTTTGAGATGAAAAATACACTTCTCATAATAATTATCCTACATCATTTTTAGATGCTGGACAATGTAAATTTAGCCATTTTGATTTAATTCTTTATCACACAATAAAAGAGATCTGAACTGAAATATAGATTAAGAATTTTATCACAAGAAATACATTATTTAAACTAGGAAGAATCAGAATGATAGCAGGGTAATTAATTGCAGGTATAACTTATACCTATCATGCAGAATTTATATGAGAGATCAGAATTTACTGTATTTCTGTAAATACAGGTCCAAACCACCTCAGGAAGATTTGCTAGCTATTTTACACTACAACAGCCCTATTACTTAGAAGTATAACTTATTTTATTTCTCAAATCAAGAATGAGACTAATGACATAATTACTTACAAGAAGAGTTGATCACTCTTGAGCCCACACCTCATCTACAATTCTTCTATTTTCCACACTCTCAACAACTTGCCTATCTAAATACTCTTGATTTGTATTATTTTTTTCCTTAAAATATGGTGAATTTTGTCTCATTGTTTTGGGGAATTTTATCTGGCAAATGAGGTGTGTTTTGTACTGTTATGAAAGCAGAAAAAAATACATAAGTGCAAATTTTCTTTTAAAAAGTTTTTGGGGGAGTTTCCAGACAGGGTCTTGCTATGTAGGTCAAGCTGACCTTGAACTCACTATGCAGCCCAGGTGAGGCTCCAACTCTCAGCTATCCTCCTGCCTCAGCCTCTCCAGTGTCAGGATTACAGATGTGCACCACCATGCGTGGCTGTTAAAATTTTGAGATGTTGAAAAAAGATAAGTGGGTACCCACATGTCCGGTTAGAATAACAGAAACTCACAAATACAAGTGTCATATATACTCACTCCCAGACTTTTTTCATTGGCTTCTAGAAGACAGTTTGAAGAAAAGTCAGGGGAAAAGAGAACTCTCTTTCATAGTACAGGGATAAGAAATAATCAGTTAAAGCTGGGGCACACGCACGATCCATTACAAGGTTTCCCAGAGATTTATCTCATACAAAGTAAGAGGCTTAAGTGGTAGCAAGGAAAGGGAATGAACACCCATCCCTAGAGCTTGGTCAAAGATCCAGGATCCCTGGGAAAGAGGCATAAGCAAAAATCTACTACATTTGTAGGAGCGGTAGGAAGTCAACTTGGGCCTAAGATCCTGCGCACCAACACAAAGTACAATTTTACTACTGGGTGGGGAAAGGCAGAGAACTCTATTACAGCCAAGACATATCACAGATATGAAGTAAAGTGCAGCTGCCTTGGAAAAGGAGTGGGAGACAAGCAGAGAAAGCACCAACCCAAGACCTAAACAAGGCTAGACAAGGAGAGGATAGGAAAGAAACCACTTCCCTACACCTCAATCCAGGAATGAGATTAGAACTAAATCATTTGCGAGATTATTCCAGCTCTCTGGGAGAGATGAAGTGTGAGGAAAACCCATCCCAAGCACAAGTGTGCAGCAACCACTAAGAGCTGAGTGTTAAGCAAGCAGACAGGAGAAAACCTCAGCACCCAGCCTCTATTCTAAGAATTAGGGGACAGTAATCCACCAAAAGTCTGACTGAACCTTGTAACATAGTGAAAGTAATGAATACAACAACAACAACAAAAACTCAAAAGTAACTCCTGAATAGATATTCAAAATACGTTATATGCCCATTTGTGGGTATAATCTGTCATGTACCCACTACTTACTGTTCTTTCACACATGTCTGATATTCAATCAAATAAAAAAAAAATACTAGGGAGAAAACACCACCCAAAACCAAAACCCAAACCACCATTTTTAAGAGATAAAGAAAATCACAGAACCCAAAAAAGATAACCTATGTATTGGAAATATCTGGTAGAGACTTCGATACTACTCTGATTAATACATTACTGAATACAGTAGGAAGTAGAAAACATTCCTGGACCAAGAGGCAGATTCAGTAGCATGTTGGAAAATATATGAAATAATCTAATGTGAATGCTAGAGATTTCTACCTAAAAAGAAATCAAGATAAGGGAGGGAGAAGGGGAAAGGAATGGAGGGACAAGAGAAATAAGGAATAGAATGAAAAAATGGAAACAAAAATTTTGTAAATAAGGAGGGAGGAGGGGGTAAAGGGAGGGGAGGGGTATGGAAAAAGAGAAGCAGCAAGATATATTATGTACAGGTACAAATCCCTATGATGAATGTCATCACAATGTACATCTAAAATGTACCATTAAAATAAAATTTTTAAAAAAGAAACTTTTTCAAAGAACTCATGATGCCTCAGATGAATCTTTGAACTCTAAAACGAAGCAATAGAAAAAATCCAAACTAAAACAGATGGAGAAACACTCTGGGGGGAGGGGCAGAAGCTGAACAGAGGATCCAAAAAGCTATGGGAAAAATTCGACTGTAATTGGAATCCTGGAAAGAAATTAAAAGTAAAGCAGGGCACAAAAATATTGGAAGATATTCAGTTTTCCCAGCAAAAATTTACTGAAAATACTACTTTTCTTCAAGTGGACATTTTTGGCATTTTTGTTAAAAATCAGTTGGCTGTAAATGTGTGAATTTATTTTTGTTTCCATATTCGGTTCCATTGCTCTATGTGCCTGTTTTTGGGCAATGCTATGCTGTTTTTGGCTACTATAGCTTTGTAGTACAGTGTACTATGAAATCATGCTGAGTGCTAATTCCACCTTTATTCATTTCTCTCAAGATTGCTTTGGTTATTTGGCCCTTTTGCGGTTCCATGTGAATTTTAGGATTTTTTTTTCTGTTACTGTAAAGAATGGCATTGCTCTTTTCATAGAGATTGCACTCGAGATAAAGATTGTGTGGGATAAAAAGGATATTCTAACAATATAAAGAATATCTCAAATACTTTTAAAAGGTGTTCAGAACAAACAAATATATAGAGACAAAAAGGAGTGAAGTCCCTGCTTGGGATGAGGTGGGGGCAAAAAAAGAGGGAATAACTACTAATAGATATGGATTTCTTTTTATGTGATAAAATGTTATAAAATTGATTGTGGTGATGTTTCTACAACTTTGTGAATTTCCTAAGGAACATTATTACACACTTTGTGGGTTGTTTTGGGGGGAGGGGGTGCTGGAGATCAAATTCAGGGACTTGTACTTGCTAGGCAAGCGCTCTACCACTAAGCTAAATCCCCAACCCTGTATTACACATTTTAAATGGATGAATTGTATGATATGTGAATTATACCTCAATAAAGGTGTTTAAAATTATTTAAAGTCTGAGAACTTTCCAGAAGGATAAATAACAATAAATAAAGGAACAAATAAAAAATATAGATGCAATGAGCTCAGAACATCACGAGGAGATAAAAACAAGATTAAAAATGTGTACTTGTTGAAGAAAATTAAGCACATCACATATCCAAAACTAAAAAAAAAAAAAAACCAAAAAAACGAAAATACCAATAAGCTTGGCAAACAAAGTAAATTATTAGCATGTCAATGAAATTTATTCCAAGCCAGTAGTGTGGCAAATGCCTATAATCCCAGCACTCTAGGAGACTGAAGCAAGAGGATCATAGTCAGAGTCCAGCCTGGATAATCAGTGGGATAGCGAGACCCTCTCTCAAATTGTTTTTAAAGAAGGACGGGCCGGGATATAGCTCAGAGAGAAAGGCCAGTGTGGAGTCTGTGGCACCACAGAAATAATGAATGAATGAAATTTATTCCAGTCTTTGCCAGGTCTTTATAAGTTTCTTATTTCATTTATTTAAACACATTTTAAAAAATTGAAATGAACTTACTAATTATTATTATTTTTCCTAATATTCTAGCCTTCCAGATTCCAACATCTTCACAATCTTAGAGTCCAACATCTTCACAACTTTAGATTCCAGGATAAGGAGAAATTGAGAAAGTAACCTTATTTCCATTGGTCCAGGGATTAGGCAACAATTGTAATGTTCTGATATAATTGTTTTATGTTAAAAACTACATTTTAAATAGCTTTCATTACCACAGAATAGTTGAAAATGCTTGTGCATCTTCAGACTTGGAACTTATATATTCATAATTTATTATATATTATATGTATCATATGCCATATGCATTATTGGACTTGGGATATATGTTGTTTTATAAATTACAGAGTGTATACTACACATTATATATTATATTCAAATCCTTGAAACAATTCGAGGGTTTAAATTAGACCAGTATTTCTCAGCTAGTATTTCACAGCGAAAACTACCAAGGCAAAATCTTAATAATTCATGATTACTCTAGTCTCTTCTCAATATAAATTTTTTTTAATCAACATTCTCTCTTGGTTTATCCCCAGATATTTTAGTAACAAAATGTTTGCCAGCACAATTTAAATTATAATCACTATCATTTTACTCTTTCATGATAGTGAACCATTCTTAAAAATATGTTTTTATATTTAGGAAAAACATTCTAAACTCAACCAATTTAAAAAAAAATGTATGTAAAAAATAGAATACAGGGAGACTTTTAACAGAGAAGAAAAGTGTCAATAATGGCAACAGAATATATGAATTGCTTTATTAGTCCTAAATACATTTTTTAAATTAATAAGATGTACAAAAATTTGCTTGCTGTATCAAATCTTATTTATTTTGATGATGATTCTCGAACCTCAGTGTTTCCCGACATTGATTATTATACTGTCTCTCACATTCTCCCAAAACCTATTAAAATAAATTGATAAATAATATATTTAGTAAGTATGGCTTTTTAAAAATTATGTTGGTATTAAATCACTATGTCATTGCTGAACTGATTTAAAATTAAACTAAATTCAGAATTCAAAGGTTCTGTTACAAATGAATAAATATGTACTTAAGAAATAAATGTATACATACAAATGGAAACTGTATACATGAAATTTGAACATGGAAATATTTATATGCTGTTTATTATGTATAGACAAAGAAAAGTTAAATTCTGAAATTATGAATTTTGGCATATTGCATGAATATGAGTGTACACATACACATGTAAACTATTTGGGATATATACATACATAAACCCATCAACATACTTTTAAATAAAAATGTTTAAATAGAATTACATTCCAAGTATCTGATGGACACTAGGTGTCACTACAAGAAAGCAAAAATTTGATGGATTAAAAAAATTTCAAAAATTAATCTGTACTAGAATAACATACAATGGATAATGTGTAGCAGAATTTTAAGGTTAAGCACTGTCATTTTTTAGGATTTATACCTCAAATATTCAAGTTCACAAACGATGAAATATCACATAGTGTATAGACTAAAATAGAAGAGATTGTTCACTTTGATCTCCACCTCCAAGTCAAGGGAAAAACCAGGTACTATTTGTGCTGACTCAATAGAACCGTAAGAACGCTGGATTTCTTCTTACCATTCTAGTGTACTGCAATTGTTGCAAGCAAACTGACACTTTCACAGTCTGTACTTCCTCTTGAATAGCCAGGGCCTTGGAGCGAGAGTCAGCATGGGATCACCTCAAAGAGCTGTTGCCTGACCATAAGCATAATAGACCCTCCGATGCCAAAAACAGCCACCCTCCTCCAAGTCACTCGGCCTTGCTTAGATCCGAAAGCTAGGCATGAGGACCTTAAGTTTTGTCTCTGCTTTATTGCTTATGCTTCATTTTAACATTTTGGTGGGTTTTAAACTTTAAATACTTACACTCAATGTTTTATACTGGAATCACCTATGTGTTCCATTGTAACTGGAGAGCTGCTGCAGGCAACGAAAAGCACTTACTTAAAAAGCTCATTTCTGTCGATAGCTCTGTTGGTTTGGGGATCGATTGCATAGACAGTCAGGTCACATTTGGTGTAGTCTTCTAGAGAAAAAGCATCTCCGTGCCTGCGAGCACCAATGGACTCCACCACAACCTTGGCACCAGGAATCTGCTCTTGAACATAGCGATCCAAAATCCTATAAATCAAATGAAGTACAAACATGACATTCTGATAGGCTTGCTGGGAAGAACAAATCACCCTAAACTTGAAAGGATGTCTAGTGGTGAAAAATGATGACAGCCTGTTTTTTTCCTATTTATTGAACATGAACCCAAGAAAAGAAATCTTTTCTTCTCTCTCTTGCTCTTTTTCTTTTTTTCTTTCAGTATTTAACTTCCAAAGATGTTGGAAGCCAGATGAGGTAAAAAGAGGTCATCAACCATGTCCTATTTAAGTCCAAAATTTTTGAATTTATAGTACCATTTGAGCTTTACCACAGCTCATAGGAAATGCCAAATATGTTATACAAATAAAGCTGTCTACACTTTTAAGGAATTATGGGTCCTGAGACACTGGACTTCACATGGTGGACATTGTAAGTTTTATATCCTGCCAAAAACTGCAGTACATGGCACACAGCTACATGCTAAGGATCAGGACTAAGATATCTGGTTTCCTAGGAGTGTGAAGTTCTTTAAAGCATTATAATAATTAGAGAATGTGGATATACGTTGGAAAGGTAAGTTTATAAGGTTAAAATAAGTATATTGCATATAAATCTCAGAAGCTATTTAGATGAATACAAACTACTTAAAGATCTACTATCTTATATATAATAAATATACTTGATAGAAAACACAGAAATGTTAACTAAAAGGTAATTATCTGGAAATTAGATTTTTTCTAATTGCATAAATGATTTAATTGAAAATACAAATTACTACCACATAAATAGTTGTTTTCTAAATTTCTACAAATGAGTTTCTTTAGTGTTCTTTTTTGTATTAAAAACTATGTTACTAACCTTTGTTGATGGATATTAGAATGCATATTACTTACAAATATTTAAATGTGAAGAAATAATTATTAATGTATAACTACATGTAACAAATATTTTTAAATTATTGGTAGATTCGATGTTCCTTTTGATGTCCATCTAGTAAGTATTTTCTTAAAGGAATAACATATCCTAAAATCTGTTAATACATCTGGAAGTAATTTTTGCTTTAGATATGAAGTTAACCTACTTTCTGCTCTATTAAAAACATTTTCCTTTAAGAATGTTGTATGTGCTTGGTTTGTCCTTATTGAAAAAACAAACAGGATACTAAACTTTGGAGGAAATGCCAGGGGACACTGCCAATGACACTGAAATATTTTGTCCATTTGCTTTGAAATTTTTGCAGACCAGAAGAGTTGATAGTTGCCTTATAGAAGTACTATTCATTCTTTTCCTTCTCTCTCTCATCATCCCAAACTTATAACTCTGTTCACTTTGTAATCTTTTCCCTGATGAGATCCTTGCAGAAAAATAAAGTTGTGGGAAAAAAAAAGAAAAGCACAGTAAATTTGCTTTACAAACATCAGAAGTTGAATGCAGTCGAATGGACATATTAGGATACATAGACTAACATTATTCAGCTTATGCTTTAGGATGTTTTTCTGACAAATTTATGCTCATTTAAAAAAATAAGAAAGGTCTGTGTCAACCCACATAGTACTCTTAACAGTTTATACACACAAAAATAATAGCATAGCATTGAAGAACACAGAGTTTTGGTTTCAGTTTTCAATTTCTTTAACTTATCAATTACATAATCTCAGACAAGATTCTCATATTATTAATTTCCTTAAATATGAAATGAGAAAATCATCTTCTATATGTAGTTATGTGTATTAAATGATTGCTTTTATACAACTCTTCACACAGGTTTTACCAGATAATAAGTGTTCCATAAGATATGATTGTTAATATTATTATTAAATTGGCTTAAATGTTTGCAATAGCAAGTTCCTTCCTTGAATCTACTTCAAGGTATTTAATTTGTGGGCTGGGGATTTAGCTCAAGTGGTAGAGTGCTTTCCTACCAACCGCAAGGAACTGAGTTCGATCCCAGCACCAAAAACAAAACAAAACAACAAGATATTTAATTTGTGGAATTATTAATGAAGCATGTTTCTCACTAATACTATTAATACACAAATCAAAAACAAACATGAGTACGTGATTAATCCAGGGTGGAAGGCAGCTCTTTGCACCAATGCTTCAGTCTAACAGCTGAGAGCTTCTGCAGTGCATTTGGGTACTCCTTCCAGTGGGTCAAGGGAATCTATCACACATGAACAGAATAGATAAGCTGCATACCATACCATAGTGAAGACACAGGCCTGTTAAGCCTGTGCTTTTACTCATATTTCAGTGCAATACAGCAGTACTGTATGGGACTAAAACATTAGTTGTGGAACAAAACACAACTGTCCTAATTCCTTCATATAGCAGAGAATCATAAATCAATGAATTTTTAAAATAAATTAAGTCATTAAAACATGCAACAATGTCTTCTCTGAGAACACTTTGTTCTTAAAAACTTAGAGATATTTTGGGGATGAAATATAGCTTATGGTAAAGAGAACTATGACTTAATTTGAATTTTTCCTGTATCTTTTTCTAAAATATATATGTAAAACTGAATTTTATGCTTTTTAAATGAGAACATAATTTTTTAAAATTCTATCTTTCCAACTATTATCTCTACGTATATACTATGTATTCTCTATATTTATCTCCATTATATATATTGTGTATACATGTATGTGTTTCATTATATGTGCACATTTATATACATGTGAGTATAGACATATAGAAAATGTATGTGTGAGTGTAGATATACAGATAAACTTCAATATTTAACTAATATGTTATATTTATGTCATACCACGTATGTAACAGAGATATTTATAATGATATTTACATAATGCTAATAAAGCTTAGGTCTAGGTTCTATCATTCTGAGTTTAATATTTATAACTTTTTTCTTTATATATTATTTTGCTTGATTTATGGTAGCTATGATAAAATAGAGTCATATAAAACTATGGATCTTTAGCTTGCTATTTCATCTCTTTTAACTTTTTGAGAAAAAAAAATCTTACAGATAAGTCTACATTTTTGGTTTAAAGGTGTAAAAAATTAAGTTGGGTGCAGAGTTTAATAAAATTACAGTAAAACTCAAGTAATTGGGAATATTTTCATTCGTTTATTCCGTAACAGGTATTTATTAAATGCCTCTCAGAGGTACACACATAGAATGTATGAGTGAAAAAAACCAAAACGTCTAACATCAAAGAACTTATAATCTAATTAGATAAGATAAAAACATAATGAAACAGTAAAATTAATAAGAGGGTTCTGGAAGTACATTGCTGAGAAATTAATAATTGATTGAAAGAGACAATGAGCGATATGGATGTTCTGGGAAAGAATATTCTAGGAAAAAGGAATTACTAACTGCTTGTACAAATAATCTGATGCCGCAGCACATGAATGGAGCAAAATACAGGGACAGCTCATAAGAGGATGATGAAGATTTTAAGGGTACTTCATTCTGTGTATAATAAAAATTAATTGCCAGGTTTAAAACATTGAAGCAATACAATCAATTTTACATTTAAAAGAAGTTTACTTGCTGCTATGTTGGGAATAGGCCAAGAAGTAGGGGGCTGAGCATAAACTAGGATAAACTAGTGTGTAAAGAATTTAAGCAGAGGAAGATTTTATTAACTACTCAGCCTGCACGGTAATTTAAAGGCAGAACTTGAGCCCTGACTATTAGCCACATATGAACCAAGTAAGTTCTATTGTCCACATTAATCTTATGCCTGTCTAAATATGTACTTATATATAAGAAAAAAAATCTTATAAAATAAGCCCAAGGAGGCAACACTTAATTGAACAAATACTCATATTAATTATAGGTCGACCTAGTGATATGCTACTTTTTGTGGTTCTTCATTTTGTTTTTTATTTGTTCATTTTAAGGTCAATTTTTATACATCATTCTTCATGTAACAAGACATAAAGACAAGATTAAAGCTTACAGATCTATTTGCTTTTTTTTAAATCTTCTTTGAAGTGTATAACTGGAAGTAGATGACTTTTAAGAGAAGATAAATCTTGTGAATTCAGGCTGCTACTTTCTACTGTCTTTTGTATTAAGTACTAAATACAGATCCCCTGTATGCTTTGTCTCAGACTCCATGAATATTTTGAAATGTTTCCTACTATAAAGTGTAGTGTTTTGTATTTAAGAAAGTTTTTCATGAGGCAGTGCCACATGAAACAAGGCATAAAAACTGAAATAGTATTAAAGATGGCTGACACCTCAAGGAAATTGGAAGTTAAGCATGACCACTTGGTACTGGAAATACTGTTTGAGGAAACTTGCAGAAAAGTGCCTTCGAATGCAAATACAGTAATAAGAATAGGAAGAATAAGGAAGACGAGAGGAGGAGGAAGATGAGAAGGAGGTAAGAGGTGGCAGAGGAGGGGTACGTAATATACTGGGAAAAATCCCTTCTCAGGGCTTTCCACTGAGGCCTGCACAGGTCCTGTTTCCTGCAGTGTTCATACCTCCATGACTTTGGCATTTATTTGAACCCCTCGTGTCAACCCTCCTTAGCTTGACACACATGTAATTTCTCTGTAAAAGTCCTTCCGATGACAGGCTGATGTCACAGTAAAAACTTCTCTAATTCACTATCTGATCCTCTTAAAAGTGCTCTACCACGAAATATATACCAGCCTTGACCATCTTACTTCCCCCACCTGGTCCTTACTCATCCTGCTTACTCCTCCCTACAAAAGAAAATTTCTTAATACTAACCACTTGCAAATCTCTTGGTCATAGAATTGTCCTTATTACGACAGGCTCTTTCTAGTAGCACATTATTCCTGTCCCTGATCCTACAATAACCCTTTTGAATTGCATATCTTTTCTCTTAAATCCAGATTTGTCTTTATTTGACCAGTGATACAGGTAGACAGCTAAAAAAAATTACTTCTTCTGCCTCTATTTATTCTTCCAAAATGAGTTCATGTATCATCAACCAGTAAAGAATTATGCAAAGGAACTTTAGCAAACTATAAATGAAACATAGGAATAGACATTTTTCCTTTTCCTACTGCCACTGTGCTATGGATTTAATGTTTGTTTCCCTTCAAAAGTAATATGGTATTACTCAGTGGGCTGAAAGTGGGCTCGCCCAAGAAACAACTAAGGCAGAAAGGGCAGGACTCTGAGAAGCACCAAAGAATTCTCTTTCTCCAGAAATACAAAAACAGCACACGATAAGAAGGCATCTGCCTTCATCCCAAGGTGAGAACCCTCACCAGACACTCATCCAGCTGACACACTGATCTTGGATTTCTACAGATTTCTAGAACTGTGAAAAAAGAATTCTCTGCTGTTAAACTGCCCAGTCTGTAACAGTTTGTGTGTCAGCCCAAGCTGACTAAGATGCAGTGTGGAACGGCCAAGAGGTGCTAAAATCTTCAGTTATATTTGTCACTTTTCTGTCAGTTAATATGTGTGAATGATTTAGTCAGCATTACTAAATTACAATTAAAAACTGTTCAAGTGAACTGCAAAATAATAACAATAATAATGTCTCAACCCTTTCTTTCTCTGCCACTGAAAATGGCAGTAAACAAGCACTAACCAACAGAAGATTTTTTTCCTCCCCATTTCGGTAATGAAATGCTATCTTGCGTACTCCACTCCTTGGGAAATGGAGGTCACAGTGTTGCTTCAATCAGTTGCTCAATCATGGATAAAAATAAATGCTTAGGACTATGCTACCTGTAACAGAGAAATTGTATATATTCCTCAAAAAAAGCCAAAAAAAGAGGGCTTTTTTTTTTTTTTTGTCTAACCAACACAAATGTTCTTTCTTTCACTGAAAAATTCCTGATTTTTGTTTGATAAATTACCCTTGTCTCCAGCAGTCACATCTAATAGAACTTTAATCAGGAGCCTTGCCCTGACCTAGCCCCTTACCAAGAAAGACTGCATGCAATCCCAACCAGGCCATTCATTTTCAAATTTAGTTCTCTAGTCAAAGTCAAAAAAGAGTTTAAAATGTTTCGAGTTTATCCATGCAAGATACAGCAACGTTACTAGACTGACATTGTGCATAAAACAATTCATACAGTTCTTGTTTTTTAGGCTTTTACAGCTGCCCTTGTTATTGCTCCTACCCCACGCTGTCTTCCATTCTGTTATTACTGTCACCTCCCAACAGTCTTTCAATACATTTCTCTTTGCTGAAGTGAGACTCAGTCAATTTCTAGGACATTAGAAATAATTGTATGCATGTTTTCATTTTGAAGTATAGCTGTACTAAAACCCTAACCATATTTCTAGTTATTTTGTTGAAACAGCATTAGTACGGTTGTGTTAGTCCTTAGTCAAATCTGTCTTTGTAACAGACTGTGTTAGTCTTTAGTCAAATCTGTATTTTGCATGCTGCTTAAAGTTGCAATGGTTACTTATATAGAGTTATATAGAATTTTATAGTCTGCAAATCCAGATTAGCCTTTTAAATTTGCCACAAATCAGAACTGTCAAACTGGGAACCAACAAAGATGTTGCTTTGGGAAGCAGGTGAGTGAAGAAATAAATGAAGGCATATCCTGTCAATGAAATTTATGCATCACTAAACACAATTAAATGTTATATAGATTTGTTATACTGAATTATTTAGGGAAAATAACAAGAGAAAGTCTATACATGTTCAGTGTAGACAATTTCGGAATTGGTTGATCCACAGATGTGGAAGCCACAGACACAGGTGATCAACTGTTTATGACATTCAAGAAAGACAAAGCTTTGGATACAGTAAAAAGTTGAGTAGTCATTAGAGATTGGGTAGGGGGAAGATGAATAGAAGCATGGAACAGTGAAAATACTTTGTATG
This sequence comes from Hystrix cristata, assembly GCA_004026905.1. NCBI lineage: Eukaryota > Metazoa > Chordata > Mammalia > Rodentia > Hystricidae > Hystrix > Hystrix cristata. The sequence goes on along the minus strand of PVJO010025075.1, from coordinate 7,764 downwards.
ACAGTATAATGGTAGTTATATTTCAATAAACACTGTCTAAGTCCGTATAATGTCAACAGTAAGAGTGAACCTAATAAAAATGGTGGCCTTTAGGTGATGATGATGTGTCAGTACAGGTTCAACTGTCACAAAAGAACCTTCTGTGGCAGAGGATACTGATAATGTATCTGTGGCAGAGGAGACTGTGTGTATGTGGAAGCAGGGGAGTACATGGAAAATCTCTGTTTTCCTCTTAATTTTATTTCGAATCTCCAACTACTTTTAAAAATACAGTCTTTATAAATGTACTAAGAGTGACAAAGTTACATTTCAAAAGTATGAAATGTCCAAAATCGGGACAAGATTAATGGGAAAACTGCATGTAATAAAATGGCCTAGGCAGTGGGTGCTTTCAAATTGGTGAAAAGAACATTTATCACTAGATCATATAATCTAGAAAGAATACTTTGAGAATGCAGAAGCTTTATATTAAACAATGGATATAATACATTTAGCAAAGAGAATTTCATGTGAAAAAAGAACATGTTGGAGGCAGCACAGTACAAAATGCGTTTGGAACTATGAAAAATAAATAGGTTAAGTCAAAATTGTGACAGCTGCATGCATTCACTCCTTTGTCGAACACACATACACCATGTTGCCCACTGTGTGTAGGCAGTGTTCTGTGCAGTAAGCAGACAAAACAATTCTGACTTCACTAAGTTTGTATAAACATTGCAAGACTGATTCGAGACAGTGTTTGATATGATGCTTATCCTGAGCAGAGTGTACAGGACAGGATATTTCTCTTAGTTCTACTGCTTTCCATTCATGCATAGAAAGGCAAAGGCTATGGGGGAGGGGAGGGAAAAAGGGAAGGAGGGAGGAAAGAAAGGGGAAGGAAGAACAGACAAAGAGAGAGAGATAACCTTTGCACTCACCTACATGCCCAGCATGTTTTTTTTGGGTTTTTTATTTTATTTTATTTTATTTTATTTTATTTTAAGATAAGGTCTCACTAAGTCACTAAGGCTGGGCTAAAAGTTGAAATCCTCATGCCTCAGGCTCCCAGAGTGCTGGGATGACTCGTGTGAACAACCACATCCAGCTATACTTTTAAAATAAGAACACTCATGAGGTAGGGATTTAGCTCAGTGGTTAGAGTACTTGCCTAGCAAGCACAAGGCCCTGAGTTTGATACCCGGCACCAGAAAAAAATAAAAATAAAAAATAAAATAAGAACACTCAAAATGTTGAAAATTTAGCAGTATTCTTTGTTCATCAACACACATGCAGAAAGGCATTTCTTAAGTTGTCCCACACTGTTTTAATATTGTATAGATTTTACCAGAGAGAAAAATAAATGAGAAAACAATTACTGAATTTATTTTAAAAGGATGAATTAGAGGTGATTGACCATCAAAAAATTACTGGAATCTAAATTTTTGGTAGCAATGTATTTATTTAAAATATGAATAGTACAGTAAAATATGTAGCACTATAGTATCTGATTATAATAGTATCTGATTATAATAAATTTCCTCAGAAGAGTGAATGGGCTTTATCTCCGAAGAAGTGAATAAGGCATATATGAATTAGGATAATAATTATAATAATTGAAAAAAATGAAATTTTAATTTAGGGTTTTATTATTCCACTGTAGTTTAAAAGTTCTAAAACACAATCAGAATATCTACGTAATTATTTTGTTGTTAGAAGGACTTTTAAAAGCTGAAAACTTCTTAGGAAGTATGTCAGTATAATTATCACAATCCTTTTATGTAAACATTTTAGTTTGCTACCACATGCTAATTAGTGTGTAATATAAAAGTTTATCTAAATAGCTTTCTTAGAATAAGTGTGAAAAAGCATGTTTAACTATTTTTCTTTTATATATAGAATTTTTATTTAAATCATAAACTAACATTGTCAATAAACAACTGGCTCACTTATATTTACTCTTCAACCAAGTTATTTTTGGTAAATACCTCTAAATTAAAATTTACACTATCACTATATCTATATCTATATATATATATCAGTTTCAACTAGTATCAGCCAGAAATAATGGCACTATGAGGAATAACACGTAAGGGCTTTACTGAAATAATAGTATAGCTGAGACAGATACTTATTCATGGTTAGTTTAACTTTTATTTTTTACACTAAAGCTATTACTGTAGCCATCTTCTCAATTACCTGTGTATCAATGTAAAGTGTCAAGCTAAAATTATCATTTGATGAGATTTTTTTGCCTTGTAAGCTCAGCTCATTACCAAGAAAAAAATGAGCTGAACTTTTAGTTAGGTTTCCTTCCTGAGAAGAAATGTAACTGGGAACCCAGTCTGCTACTGGTTGATAGATGTTGATTGAAATTAAAAGTCCACAACTCCTACTTGTGTCTTTCTGGAAGTTACCCAACCTCTCAAGGCTTATAGGAAACTCATCAGAATAAAGGAAGAGTAACTGTACTGGCCTTAAAGGGTCTCATTCCCATTAGACGCCCAAAATCCAATGATGGAAAGAATACTATAAATGTTAGCAGTTTATTGTAGTGGTAACAGAAACTTTCAGATTTCCTCATTGTAACCCCTACTTAGCCTTGTGTTGAAGTAAAGGGCTTATTCTTAACTGGCCAACACAGGTACCTCTATCCCAGGTACTTGTCAATACATTTTTCACAAACCTAACTGAAAGAATCAATACACATTGCAGATTGCCAGAGGGATAAGCAATTTAGGCTTCCCTGATACTCTGAACTTTGCTCCATTAGGGCAAATCTGTAGGGACTGTACCCAGAACATATCCTACGTAACGCTCTGGCTGCCCGGGAGCACTCTGTTCATTACATTCCATGGCAACCACTCTGTGATATCCCACAGGATCTAAATGTTTTCCTCTAATCTGAAATTAGACTCAGAAATAGTCCTGCTTTTCTACCAGAAGTTATTTGGCTTTGTGAACTTTGTAACTTACTCTATCTTTTCTGTGTTTGTTTGCTTGCTTTTTTCATTTTGGCCCTAAAAGGGTGAAAGTCAAGTTTCTTACTACTTTGTATGGTCTCCAGAGGGCTTGTAACATCTCTATTATTTGCTTGTATTGTAATCTCTTCCTTAGTTTCTTTCTTTATTCTTTGCTTTATTTTTCAGAATTTATTTTCAAATGTATTTATTCTTGCTTTACAGTGTGGATCACTGTAAACTATTTAAATGTTCATTGGAATGAACAAATAAAATAATTAAATTTAGTCCCAAGTACACATGAGATATAAAGGAAAGCATCTAAAATACCATCCATAACATTGCTGACATAAATGGAATTTTCTTATATAAATGTGGTTGAATTTATTTCCTCAGTCTGTGCTATAGGAAACTAAATTGTGATTTAAGAATCAAAAATGATTAAGAGAACAGAGGATTGACTGTTGTTGATCAGAATAGCCTCCCAAGGTAAAGGTACATTTACTGTATGCCATGCCTTGGGTTGAACTATACAAATATTAAAATGCTCTATTCATCAAAACTCCTGGGTTAAAAAATATAAATTATAAATATAAAATAATATGGTGCAGAGTTGCTCATTTTATGTAAAGTATAGGGAAAAGGAAGAAAAAGATCCACTATATTTTAGAAATCTCCATAAAACTGTGATTAAAATGTTCAGTAGAACAATACATAATGATGTCTATATTTTCATATTGTGATTGTTTTCTAGTTATTTTCTATTTGTTGCAAACAAAAGCTACGAAAACTAAACTGAATGAATCGTGTCATATTTGGGAAATGTAAAACAGATGAATAGCATTTCAGGTTAACCACTTTATCTCTTTGCTTCTTTCCCAAATATCCAAGTATTTATGGATGAGAAGGTAAGAATAATAGGTGGCTGGAAAAAGTATTTTTTTCCTTGTTTTTATAACCAGATTTCACTTTTGGAAATGAATAACCATGATTCAAATCAGAGGAAACAATATACTTGTATCAATTACTTTTTCACTCATTGCATGCTGATAAGATTTTTTTAAGAGTCTTCTAACATATAAAGCACAATTCAAAAGTTACATTAAGAATATAAGGGTCAGTGGGTTGGCATATTTAATTCAATTTAATTGTCCTTTAAGAATAGATTTTTCTTTTTCCTCTGTGTATTATAATCCATCCTAATCTTGCTATTTCCTTAAAGACAATGCCTCAACATTCATTAATTTTTTTTTCTTTGCTTGTACTGTTTTCACAGGGCAAAGATAATCTAAGAATGCTCTATTTGATTTACAACTCAAAAATTTTTGCTTTACATTTTCTGTTAAAATATAAATCTAGTAACATTTTATTTATCTTTCTTTCCTCTTCTTCCCTTCTTTGAGACAGGTTCACATTACTGTGTGGCTGGCTAGCTTTGAAACTGCTATGTAGTCTGAGAACTGGCAATCATCCAGCCTCAGCCTCATGAGTACTGGTATCTTCTGTGTTCTTGAAAAGACAGCGACAGTTTGAAGATTTCAAACGTTTTTCTAATTGCAAAATGAAAGCGTCCTCAAAGGGATCATAGACATTCTGCATGTTTGTTTTTATTAAGTTTTAAATTTAAATAAAAATAAAAACAAAAGATAAAAGTGATAATGATTCTGACAAAATATACCATCTACATGAAACAGCCGTGTATCATGCTTTATTTACCTCAATGAACTATTTCTATGTTGTTAAGAAAGCATAGGAAAAAGGAACAAATGCTTTATTTTTTTCATATTATAGCTGTTAGAAGGCAAATATTAATCAAGAAAATTGATTTATTAGCCTTCTTTACTTTTTAATTTCTCCCATTAGAAACTGGTATAGTTCTGACTATAAGCATTCAGAAACTTTATGAGCATTATAATAAGAAACAAAACCCTTGGAACCAAATAGAAGAGTATACAGGAATGCTTACTAGAAAAATATACAGAGGGATCTTTTTATAAAAAAGTAAAGTCTATTTCATAAGTCATTTGCTTTGTATTACTTCTATTTATAGAAAATTATGTACAAATTTGGAAAATATAAATGATAAATTTTTAAAAAATTACCTTAATATCATACCAGAGAACATTAATTATTATAAATTTAACTCATTTAACAGATAATTAATCCTTAATATAAACAAATTATTCATATTTTATGAAGATATCTTTTCAAATAACTAAAAATTCATATAAAATGAAATATTTCACCTCCTAAAAATAGAACCAAGAGAAGGAACTTTAGTGAAGATAAAGTTATTCATAAACTGCACCTCATTACACAGCTACATTCTTTTAAAATAATGTCCAGAAAACCTGGTTTCTCCATATTTAAACTTTCTGATTTGGGGGCTGCTGTGACTGATGTCCCTGATATGTCAGCTACATCGAACTAAGAGATTAGCAGCGAATGATCCTGGGTGTGTCTGGGTGGGTCATGGGAGTGTGGCCTTGGTATTTTATCTGGTCCCTCTCTGGCACTGTTTCTCTATTTTCTGGCTGCCACAAACTAAGCAGCTTTGCTTTACCACACACTTCTGCCATGATGTTCCTGCTTTGGAGTCTCTCAAACACGTACCGAATTCAACAAAACTATGAGCTTAGTCAAACTTTGCCTTTAAATTGTGAGTATTGGGGACTGTGTCTCAGCAATAAGAAAGCTAATACAGCTGCCAATGCCAATTATATACAATATTTACTCTTCATCTGATGCTTATAATTTTCACTGTCCTAGATGCTTTATAGAATTTCTTTTTCACAACAATCCTATACACTTTATTAGTTCTGGACAATATTACATTTGTCAAAGTTTGTGTTTCAAATTCAATGCCACATGGAGTCAGAGTTCCTCTAATGATGATACATCTCAACCCAATGTATCTTTTCTCATTCATTATCATCATAACTATGTAAGTCATTCGAGCTTATAAATTCCTATGACATTATACCTTGTTTTGTGATTTTCTACTTTACTGCATAAATTATGTTTCAATATAAAAAAGAGTATCATGATTTTGTTGGTATAAAATGCACATTCAATTTACTACATCCTGTGGCTAATACATAATTGGAATTACAAGAGTAAAAGATAAATTTTCTATCTTCATGGACATTACACTCTAGTGGGAAATTGACACGTAAAAACAATAGATAAAGTTCTGAAGAAAAATAAAACAGTATAAAGGGTAACAGGTTGAAAAAGATGTCATTTTTTTAAAAAATGGTGTAGTCAGAGTAAGACTGTGTCTATAGGTGACATTAAAGCAGCTAAGATACAGATTTAGTTCCACATGTTTTTCAGATGTAATCACCTAGTAGTTTGACAAAGGTTAAGCATGTATAATAATTTACTTTTGCAGATATATAAAAATACCTGTATTCCAGGTATAATATTGAGAGTCACTTTCCCTGTAAACTAATAGGTTAAATTTGTGAAATATGCAATAACTGTTACAATGTACACACAAAGAAATGAATTATGCTTCAATTACTGCCTGCTGTGTTTTATTTGGTATAGAATTGCTAAAAGATATGCAATCTGACTTGTTAAGCTTCTGGTCACTTAGAAGTAGAGATATTTTCCCACTGAGCAGCATTTTGACAGTGATAATTGACATGCGTCAACCTGAGACCAATGAAAGATACATAAATACAAATAAATGCCAAATATAAATCACGAAATGAAGTCAGGCTAGATTTGGATAGTTAAGAATAAAATGATAAAAATACTTTAATAGTCTCTGACAAGATCAATAATAAGTATATTTGAGTCAACAATAACATGTGTAGCTGTGTTACATGTGTACTGTTCAGGAAGCAGAGGAACACACATTTTAGAAATAGTAAAAAAAAATTGTTTCAAATTAATCGTAACTTTGTTTTTCATGATTGAGTCTAGTAATATAGATTCCTCATTTTGAGAAATAATCTGTTTTCTAAACTACATGGATTATTGACATAATACATTTTCTGAGCAATGTTGGGTTAAAAAATCAAAATGTATTTTCAAATCAGGAATGCTATTATCATACCTTAACATTCTGAAATTTTGTGGATGCATCAATCAAAACATTCTGATTAATGAGCTCTCAAGTCTAATTTTCATTTTTATTTGAATGTACTCTCAGAACATTTACGTATTTCCAATGAAGCTACATAGTTTGGAAAAAAGCTAAATTATCAAGAAGAAACTATTAGAATATTTTTTTTTTTGAGACAGGTTCTCATTATGTAGTTCAGGCTGGCCTTGAACTGGCTATGGGGCCCAGGTTGGCCTCAAACTTGCAGTGATCCTCCTTCCCCAGCCTCCCACCTTCTTGAGTACTGGGATTACAGGTGTGTGCCACTATGCCCTGCTAACTATTTTAAAATGCATGCTTAATCTGACTATTGTAATTAATAAAATAATTTAATTGCAGTAAAACTATGGTCATATGAAAATATATAAGTTAAAAAAAAAAAGAATTACTCTGTGAGATCTTCTATCTTTTTTTCCACTAAAGTAGGCGGCACATTAGAAACAATGACTTGCATATCCAGCTGATTGACCACAGAGACCTGAGAAAAGAAAAAAACAAAATTTATTTAATACTTACTCACTAAAATTTCTGTAACTCAACCATGTTCATTATGATCATTATGTATACAATGTACCAATGCATGTTCTTGGTAAAAAAAAAAAAAAAAAAAAGTGTGTGGGCCAGGACTTAGCTTAGTGGTTAGAGCACTCGCCTAGCAAGCACAAAGCCCTGAGTTCAATCCCTGGCACCAAAAAAAATGTGTGTGTGTGT
>PVJO010025074.1:0-23321 GCA_004026905.1 Hystrix cristata | reverse complement strand
AAAACCACATGTATTTACACAAAAATTCAACTGAGGAACTAATAAGATGTTCAAATTTAAGACATTATGACATCAAGGGTCCAAGAAAGAACTGCGGTCATTGGTAAAAGCAGACTTCAATCTTTTAATATTCTCACATTGTGATGTCAGCCTTTTCCTTTTACATTAGAGCTTTTGCCTCAATTTTCTCAGTGCAAAAATGAAATTAACATCTTTCAGGTTCTGAAAAAGAATTGGTAGATTGCTCTTTGAATGATTCATTTTTGTCTTTTAAAATATTCACTGTAAAACAATACAGCTTTATTCAGGAGTTAACAACAATAAGTTTACAAATATGTATGAAACACCTGGTTTATACAATGGTGGCTGGGTTGGAAATTCAAGGTGAGTAAGACAAAGGAGTTCAGACAGGTAAACAAACGTCACCTGCATTGTGATTCAAGCTAAAATAGAATTTTGCACACGGTGTTTCTTCCACATTGGTGCGGTATCTATTCTTTTGCATGTGAGAACTGAGAAGGGCTTCATAGAAGAGGGAACGATTCAAACGGGATGAAAACGAACAGGTGTTGGCCAGATGGAGATCTAGATAAAAGGGGATTCCACTCTGAGGGGTGATAAAGTCACATGGAGGGTGGCAGTTATGAAAACGGGCAAGATGTTCCACAGCGGAGATGGAAAACTAAGAGGAGGCAGCGAAGTGTGTGTTAAGTAAAGGACCCAGAAAACAATGATGTGAGCTCCAAAAGGAGAATCCATCTCTGCTGGGATGACAGTGACACTCTGCGCTGTGTCTTCCCCATTCATGATGGGGATGATGTTAGTAACCTACTTCACAAGGAAGTAAAGAAATAGAAACTTGGGCCAAAAAAGGCAAATATTTACAAGTGCTTAATTAAATATAAGGGCAAGTTGGCTGCATATGAAAATGACAGCTGCAATTTTATTCAAGAGCTTTTTATGTCAAACTGAGAATAGAGAGGTATATATTTTGCCGTTACTATAAAATGCTTCCTCATGTATTACTTTGGTAGCTCTTCCTCACAACAGTCCTGCAAGGTAAGCGGGGGATTTACTACTAATCATTCCCATTTTATTTACAAGGAAACAGTCACTGAGGCTGACTTACACAGTAGCAGGACTAAGACCGGCACTCAATCCCGTGATGTCTGGTCTTATGTTCACTTTTGTTCTGCGGTGTCATTTGTCTCTATGTGAAAGACTTAACTGTGATAGTTTACCTTTGTGGTTGTTTACAAACACTGACTGGTCTTAAAGATTCAAGAAGGAAAAATTGCCTATTCTAAATGTACTAGTGCACTGAGAGTAAATGCTCCTGTGTAGGCACTGCCGCCCAATTACCGCTCCACGCCCCCTGTGCCCGAGGTCTTCATTTGCTATCAGCACTTGCGAATAGCAGCTTCCTTTCAATTCCCTGGAACTCAAGGAAAGGAGTTGTCGCGGGAAGTTTGAGAGCAAAGCCTGAAACATGAAGAAAAGACCAGTGACCGTAGACAAGGTGTTGCTGTGGCCGAAAAGGGCCTCCCAGGAAATACCTCTTCATCGCGTCAACAAAAATAACATCAGGATACAGGGACAAGGAAAGAACAGAATTGATAAGTTGCTTACTAAAGATTACCAACAAAACGAAACACTCCACGGGGGGAGGGAGGAGAAAGTATCAGAAGGTGGGACAGTAGCTTTGTAATAGCCATCGGTTCAGGCACATGAATACTCGGTCTTAGTTCATCTTGAACCTCATCTGTTTTACTTTTGCATTTCTGTAATATGACTTGGTTTTCAGTGAGCATGTGGAGATGGGACCAGTACTTAGAAATTTACATCTGAAAATGTTACACAACACAAATATATAATTTTAACATTATTAATGCAATGTTGAAAGATACACTGCCTCTATGAAGACCTCTACATTTTACTATGATACATGACTGAAGACGAGCAGGTGTTTACTCATTTTTATAAGCCTTTGTTTCATTTACTTACATTTACCAAGTACAATAACCAGCTATTAAAAAGGTTTCCACTAGATGGCTGTGTTACCTTTATACATACAGCACAATATTTTAACCAAGTCAGAGTAAAAGAGAACTGAAAAAGTTTCTAGGTGCAATTACCCTCATTTGAAAAAAAGAGATCTATTCTTACATGTCAGAGTTTTAATAATTATATCTTTCTAAGGAATCTGAAGAGTTGTTTAAATTTCCTGGGAATGTAATAATTAAACTAGAAGGGGATAAATTTAATCTTGGGAAGTGTGCATAACTGGAATCATTTTTTCTTTTTGGTATTTAGAAAATGTTCTGAATAATGCCTTCCCCAAAGTCATTTGATTTGGGAATACTTTAGTCTTAAAACCAGGCAGGCGTAATCTTATTAACACTGTCGTTATGCTTTCCAATAATAAGTCGTTCTGCATTCTACACATGCTGAGGGAATTTGAAACTTGGGCTACATATTCTTAGAACAAATTAATTACAAAAAGTTTTAACTACCAATGGGCAGGACATTTTTTTTAAATTTAAAATGTTTTAAAAGAGCCATTGTGAGAGTAGATTCTCCACATTATTTCTTTTGGGTTGTACATTAACATTAGTTTCTTTTTTTGACACAAAGGAATTGAAGACAAATCTGTTTTCTGATTTTCCCTTTTGCTACTGATTTCTCTTTATGTATACTTTAAATGATGGGTTTCAAAAATCCCCGTTTTTTATCTGTATTACAGTTTTAATTTCAAACATTACACCATGTACTTTAGATTCATTGACACGCTTCCTTGATTTAGAATGCAACTGAATTTAACAAGTAATTACATGGTTAAAATCCAGACCCATTATGTAAGCATACAGTCAGTTAGATAACCAGTTTCTTATTATGCATAAACAAAGTATCTTTATGTTTCCTTAAAATGAAGAGAATTACAGAACTGAATATGTAGATACATTCTGTATGATACACGCCAACCACAGGAATCCTCTATTTTAGCACTCAGGTTGACCGAAATCCTATTTTAAGATGCTTATTCAACCCACAGTAATTTTCTCTGTAACTTATAGGTAAGTTAGTGGATATTTTGTAGAAAAGCAAGTATCTTGGCTATGAAAGGCCAGTGGATTTCTGCTCAGTTCATAGACACTGTTATTAAATGACAAGTGATCATCTAAACCTTTAAACTCAGCAGTTTATGCTGGATCTTCAGCTTCTGATTTTAGTCTAATTGTGTCCCTACTATAAAAGCAGAATGAAAAAGTTAGCAACTGTAGCAGCTGATATTCAGACCCATGTCTGATAGTTGGCAGGGTCCCTTACCAGCCTCCCATTCATCCCCTCCTTGTCGTTTCAGGTACTGTGTACATGACTTTGTATGGGGTAGAGGTGGGGGCACCCTTGGAAACAGTACATCAGTGGCAACGATCCTGATCTGCAAGGAAACTTCACTCTGCTATATAGGACTTCTAACACTCTAGAAGTCCTGTGACGGTGGAGTGTGAGCTCCCGGAACGTAAGGTTAGTGTGAAAGCTGGGGAGGAGGTCGCAGTGGCACGAAATAAAGAAACAGCGTCTGTTACATGAACTGACAACAGGTAGTGTGTTCTGTTTTGCTTTTTTGCTGCGCTGCGTATTGAAGCCAGGGCTTCAAGCATGAGCTGCTGAGCTATCTACAATCAGGTCCCTGACAACATGTAAACAGAACACTGACACATGCACAGTGATCGAATCCTATCTGGAACTCCTTTCTGCTTGAATACTTGTAATCCTTTAGGTTGATTATAGTTGCACTCATGTTGTACCCACGTTGTGACTTTGTTGTATAATTTAACCCTGATGAAGGGCCTCGGTGGCCACCCCATTCGGGATCTCTCCTGGAAATTTAGGAGCTGTTCTTCTTCTACTTATTTCCAATAAAACTCTTCTAACTTCAGAAAAAATTCCTTTCAGCTTGGGACTTGTAAAGAGGTGAGAAATAATATTTATTAATAAAGAATTATTTGTGGGCCCTGTAACATGTACTAACCCATAAACTAGATTATTTATGTATGCTATGAATCACATTTTACCAAGGAAGAAGCCAAGACTCAGGGAGATTAAACAGTGAACTGGGATATACCCAGATGGGTCTAATTCCAGAATGGTAGTTCTTTCCTTATCTCACACTGTCTCTTAAAGTAGGCTTTAATTAAGGATGACATTTCATAAAAATTTGTGTGTAATCCTTAAATATGACGAGATAACCTCTATTTAGAACAAGAGACATCGAGTTATTATTCCACTACTACTTGGGGAATTGGTTGACTCAAATAGTTCTGCACTTCTAAAGAATCTGTATTTCTTTGTATCAAAAGCAGAAATGGTAGACATTTGTTTTCTACTTAGAGACAGATATTCCTTTGCATGAAATTGATATAAACATGTGGCATACTGGTGTAACAAACATATGGATTTTTATAGCATTAGAAATTACGATATTTATAATGCTCAATCGAGCAGAATTGTATACAATAACTTTGCTCTCATAAAAAATAGATTTCATTGTTTTATCTAACAAAAAGTTTCTTGAATAATGTCCTAAAATAGCAGGCCATCCACAGACCATGAAAAAACTAGGGTAGACCCAAAAGAAAGAATAAAGAATTTTAATTCAGAGGGACAAAAACAAGGAGTGAATATTTATCTCAGACTTTTGCAGCATGACTGATACTTCACAGGTAGGAAAAGGAAAGGGGAACAAAAACTTCACCACCTCATTCTTGTAAAGGAAAGGCTGGGGAAGTTTCTAAACATCTAAGCAGCTAAATAATTTGTTCTGGCTTTGGAAGAGTTGAATTTCATATTGTCTTAGAAACTGACTAATTTGCTTTGATTGGGTCAGGAAGGAAAGCCCAACTTCCCTCCCACTGAACTTTCGCCACAAAGGATCGCTCTTTTTCATCAGCAACTCCTCGCTGTCCAAGTCCCTCCTCCTTGTGCACATTAGGGAGAAGCTGGTTCTCACAAAGTTCACCAATAACCTCCTATCTGGCCAGATTACAAAATGCTTTAGGATCCTGATTGAACTGGACTCCTCTCATCTTATCTGCAACCTCACACACTCCCTGCTTTGTGAAACTCTCTACTTGGCTTCAGTGACACCCCTTGCTGTGTCCTGGGTGACACTTCTCAGGTCTGTTTCTTCTCTACACCCATGTGCACAGCTCCTCCTGGTTTGCCACATCTGATCTAGAAATGCTCTGCAAGTCTCAGATTCATTCACACAACTAAATCCTGGGTACCTCGAACACAGCAAGCTGAACTTGCCATCTTACCTTTGGCCTAAACTTCTTATTCTCTCATTCAATGAATCGACATTAAGCCTGCCACACAAGCAAGTAATATGGAGTTTTCCTTCTCCCTGTCTCATCTGTGACTAATTCTTGACCGCACCCTTAGAAGATGCTGGTTTTCTTGAATATGAAAATCTCTCCATCTCCATTCCTTTGATTCCTCGTATTCATTTTATTCTTTTTTATTTTGTGTCTCGGACATCTCTCCTCAGGCTACTGAGAATGTCTCCTAATATTCCCCTTGCTCTTTTTTTAAAATTTTATTTTAATGGTACATTTTAGATGTACACAGTGATAACATTCATCATAGGGGATTTGTACCTGCATGTGATATATCTTGTTGCTTCATTTTTCTCCCCTTGCTCTTTGTCTTGTCCTTCCAAACACTTTCCATTATCTTCAGAGACATATCATTCAAACACAAAATGGACTTTGCTCTCTTCTTATTCACTAATCTTTAGTCACTTCCCATCTCCAAAGAAGTATAAGATCCTAACTACTGAGACAGCAGAAAAGATATTTTTTTTCAAATTTGTCACTGCCAATCTCTCTGGTCTTGTTTTGTCCATCTTGACTTTATATCCCAGAAGTACTAAACAGACTTTAGGGCTTCCTCCCCAAAGTCTTTTTCTTCTTTACTAAAAATGACCACTACTAGTACTACTACTAAATGATATATACACATAGGAAGATAAAGGAAAATGGTATACAAGAAAAACTGCTAGTTTTTCTAACAATCGTCGTCTACCACAGACTTATACAAAGGCTTGGGAGAATTTTTCAAAAGAATTTTGGTGACACAGTTTTTTTTTTTTTTAATTTTATAAAGTAAACTCAATTGGCAAATCCAAATCAACATCCATTCAACAAATGTTAGGCACTTCTACATATCAAATAATATAAGCCAACATGTCTTTTTGGCTATTTGAAAGTGTGAAACCTTAGCATATGGCTATGAAAATACCCAGTAGCAACTGACCAATACAAACCTTTTTGAATTCAATACAAAACCATGTAATAAAACTGGACTGGAGAAACAAAACATAGGCCAAGTAGAAGGAAAAGCACTGGTATGAATTAGTGCAGAGTCCTGCGTCGGACTTGGACTGTGCACATGTTCAGTGTTGTCCAGGCCAGAGGTGGCTCCTTGCTGAGGTCCTGAAGCTCCAGCACATTTTGGCCATCCAGATACTTGCGGTCCTCACCACACTGCCATACATCATGAGTCACCCCGCCAAAATGCCACAGGTTCTCTCCAAGTCTGAGCTGGCTGTGGTATCTGCAGCCAGCGGCCCCACCCAGACCTCCACACACAGTCCATCCCCAACTGCACTGAAATGCCTCTTTACCTCCCCTCTCTTCTCCCATCTGCTTAAGGACTCTGGGCTTTTCCAGGGAGGCTCTTCCCACACATCGATTCTACTCTTCTGCATTCTCAAGCTTCCATCTTTCTCCCACAGACTGACCTGGCACCCAGCTCTACAAAGGTGCCGCCTCTCTCAGAAGCTTACACAGACCTTTCCTCTCATTCGCCACAGAACAAGGTGGGACTGACATTTCCCTTCTAGATCCCGAGGCTGAGCCCTTCCTTCCTCTCCTCCTTATCCTCTGATAAATCGGTGATCCCTCACCAGGTACGTCACACTGCAGACTCTTTCCTCTCCTTCCCATCCCCACCTCAGGGAATCCACACCATGGTTGTCACCACTGCTGTCCCCAAGGTTCGCCAGGACACTTGTCTCCTTACTGAACTTGCTGGCACGGCTGGGAGGTACCTTGGATTCTAAACTGGTTTTCACCTTCTGGCCTGAATCAAGTTAATCTTTTGTTCCCCACTCTTTCACTGTTTTCCTTTCCACTCTGCCGAATAAGATCTGGCATAATATTTTCATCTACTACTTTCCTATCTATCTTTCCACTGAGAATCTAAATACTGTACTGCAACGTAATACTTAGAAAATTATGCATGTTTAAATAAATGGTGCATCGAAAGGAGCACCCATGGTATACCTTTGGAAGGGTCAGTTCTGTTCTAATTCTGGTAGCTTTACAACAGATAGGACTCTGGTCACATGCCACAAAGACCTGGCAGAGGCAGCTTTAATATTAAACTCTTTTAGAGGGTGACCTGGGAATAATACCAAATATTCTTATTTAGATTCAATTGCTTAATGAGGCTTTGTAGTAGAGGCAGAGAGAACCTGGGGAAAGCTGATGAAATACAATAGTCATAGGAGACAATGAACATTCAATAAGTTATAAAAGAGTGATTGAACGAATGAATGAATGAAGTTCCATAGTCCAAATGTCCACTTTTCAGGTTTGCATGTGTGGCCTGTAAAACGTCAGTTCAACTGCCAGATGTCTTTTGATTTTGTAGTTTAAAGTTCATGTAAGAGGAAATTCCCCTATGGTAACAAGAGACAGAGTTTCAACACTGTAGAGTTCTTTGGGTTATATTTATGCTGATCTGGTTACAAGGGTTCTGGAAATCCTGTGTGGAATAACTAATTCCATAGGAATTACTTATGCTCCCATGTGGGATGAATCAGCTCTCTGAGGGTGACAGGTACAAAGGCAACTATTTACTCACTGCTGCCTCAGATGAAATGATTCAGCGGCATGTGTGAGCAGTTTTATTTCCAGGGAGGGGTTTCTGCACCATAGTGCAGACATGGATTTTTGTTTTCCTTTTCAAAAAATATCCTTTGACTTTTAAAGCATGCATCTTAGTATTTCCATTGGCAGAGAGCTAACATGTAACAGCATCAGAGGGTAAAACAGCACATTATTTTTGCACTGTTTTGAATTACAGAGGCTGTAGTACTTGTTAAAAATGGATGGAGGGGCAAGCAAAAGCATGTTTATGAAGTGCTTAACATTTATTTAGTGAGATCTATTCCAGTCTAGGAACTCTGGGAACTAATATGCCCAACAGGCAGACAACTTGGTTTCAAAGGACTAGTTAAGTTACTAAATTTATTCTGTGGCCAATCTTTCCTGAGACGAATTGGGTGCCTTGGACTGGACAAATCTTATGGGCAATACCTAGCAGTATGTGAGACTGTCAATTTCACTGGGAAGGTAGTATTTGGTAAAAGTTCACATCGGATCTGGGAATGAAAAGTTCGAAAGTGTCATATTAAAATGGACCCATCGATAGAGTGGATATTAAGAGACTTGCCTTTTAATTTCATCTCTATCACTGATGCATCTACTGACCACAGGCAAGCCAACAGTTTACTGATCTGCAAAATGAGACACAGTGTTTTTTGAACTTAATTTTTTTTTAGTGAGGACATTTTTGTTCAAACAAAACCTTATGCCTGGATCTCATATGTAAAACATCTAAGGACAGAACAGTTATACTGGAAACGGCCAGTGAGAGGCCAGGGTTGCAGCTGGCAATCTTGGGTCTCCTGCTCTTCACAGCTATCACAGCACCTTTGCTCAGCACTAAGCAGAGGTCACAAGAACATACTGAAATGAAAGGATCGTGGCTGAGGTCTCTTTATGACCAAATACAAGGAGTCCCATTTGCTTGAGGGGACTCCACTAGAAGCAACCAGACATTAACAAAAGTGATTAGCACCTAAAGACTTTGGAAAAACTACCTTGGGTTATTTTAATGTAACTTCTGATGTTATGAAGCGTTCACGGGACAATCTAGACTTTAGGTTTGTTATGGTTTGTGTCCAGATGTCCCCCCAAAGCCTCATGTGGTCATAGGTGGGGCTGGATCTAGAGTGTGTGATTACTAAATAAGTCCACTGACTGGTTTGGCGTAGTTCTGCTGGGATCAAGGATGTGACACTAGGATTAAGGGTATTTGGATTAAGGGTGGGAGTGCTCCCCACCCTAAAGCCAGGTAGCCTGGATAAAATAGAAGGGACAGAAAGAGGCTTTGCTCCTCGTGCTTCCCTTGCTGCCTTCTGCCTGTCTGCCCTGCCACCCTGCCTTGGATCCAGTCAACTGTGGACCGAAACCTCTACAAACTGTGAGCTAAATAAACCTTTCTTCCCTTAACTTTGCGAGTCAGGGATTTTGTCTCGGCAATGTGAGAAAAGTAACTAAAACAAGGTTTAAAGTCAAATTTCGAAAGCCATACTTTCCTCTCTCTTCTCTGGTGCTCTCTGCGTTTGCAAGCACACAGTGGTTTCTAGTCTGCAATACACTATTATATGAGTCATCTCAGTTGCAAACATCTGAACAAACTCACTAATTCACGCTGCCCTGACAGCATTTC
This sequence comes from Hystrix cristata, assembly GCA_004026905.1. Lineage (NCBI taxonomy): Eukaryota > Metazoa > Chordata > Mammalia > Rodentia > Hystricidae > Hystrix > Hystrix cristata. The sequence goes on along the minus strand of PVJO010025074.1, from coordinate 13,736 downwards.
ATGAGGAGCTCCAACACCTCCCAAAAGTTTCTTTCTCATTAGGAACAGGCTACTACCCAAAGAGGCAAGTTATTCTGCTTTCCAGTGTTGGCTCTGAACCTCCAGACTAGTGGTGGCGAACCTCTGCCACGTGTGCCAGAGCAGACACAAAGAGACCTCTCTGTCGGCATGCAAGCCAAGTCACCCCAGACCTTGAAAGTAGGCAGCTGAAATAGTTTCCAAATCTAAAAATACATTTAGAAAACTCTACAACATTTGCAGACAATCCTATGAGCCATCATAAAATCTACAAAGAATTTTCTAGCATTCTAGCACCAGTGAAGGAGAATTTTAGTAACAGATTTTTACAGTTTCGCAAGACGGAGACAAACCTGTGTTTTCTTACCTTTCCAGATAAAGCGAAATCAGAAGAACTTCATCTTTCCTGCCTACGCTGGTTAGATTTTGTAAATCTGGAAATGGAGCTCCTGGAATTTCAAGACAGCTCTATGTGGAAAAATAAATTCTGTGACCTACGTGCTACACTCGAGAAGACAAAGAAGATAGAGCGTGAAGGGATGAAAAAGGGCAGCACATTTGGAAGCTCTGAAGGTGAAATCCTTAAAGCGTGGAATTCTCTGTCAAACAATTTTAAGTCAATGAAATCACTTGGGATTGCTTTTCTTACTTTGTTTGGATCATCTTATGCTTGTGAGCACCTGTTTTCAGCTTTGAATTATATGAAATCTGATACAAGAAACAGACTAACAGATGACCTGAATGCTGCGTGTGTTGCTCTCACACTGAAGAAGTATCAGCCAAGGGCTGACAAATTATCGGCATGCCTAACGCAAACTTTTACCTTTCAATAAAAAGCTGTTCGTTATTGTGTGTTTTTGTTTTTTTTGTTTTTTTTTTTTGTGGTGCCGGGGATCGAACTCAGGCCCTTGTGCTTGTCGTTATTGTGTTTTTTTAAGACAAAAAATGTTAATGTAGGAGTTGTTTTTTTCTAAACTAAAACTTCAGTATTCAGGTTTAATTGCGGTGTAGACATTCTGCGAAAAATAAGTGGGTTTTGGGTTGTGATTTGGACACTCAGTCTCTAAAAGTTTTGCTATCACTCCTCAGACAGTCTGGTCACCTGGTCAGAATCAATGTCGTGCACAGAAGTTTCTAGGTATGAAGATACTGTCTATGATTGATACTCAGGCATCCATCGCTCCTTTGTGCAAGGGAATTAAATGGTCTAAACCTCATTTTCTTCTTCACTTATCGAAATGCAGTGCTATGAGGAAAGAGAGTAGACAATGATTTGGGGAAGGTCATGGTTCCTTGATAGGGCTAGAGAAGGGACCGGTTAAAAGTCATCGCAAAGTATATCCAAACTATTTAGATTTTGAAGGAAACTGGAAATATGCAGCAGTTAAGTACTTATTGTCTGTTCTTCTACCAAATAAATCATAGCAGTCATTTTTATAAAAATAGGAATAAATTAGAAAATTAGAGATGAACCAACAATGAACTTTGAACAACAATCTCAAATTTGAAGGAAATATTACATTATTTTAAAAGCCCATAATACATGAAGTTAAGGTGAAGTATTTATTTATTCCTAGATATAGACATTTATTTTCCTGGTACTTATTTCCTTAAAATGAAGTAAAATCTGACACATGACAACTGCTCCTATTCACAAATGATGCCTATTTTGTATTTTGATTTCTAACCTTTTTGTCCCCAAATTACATTTTTATGTTTTTTTTTTTTATTCTGCTCCTTTGATCTAGCCTGGATAATTTGAAGAACATGTACTTCTTTCTTATTTTTTTCACTCAAGAATTCATTTACAATATTATAAACTCAAGGTAAAAATTATATTTTCAAAATGCATCTAGAAAGGACATTTTCATTTAAAATGGGACAATATATTCATAAAAAAATCCACTGTTCAAGGTAATTTAACTTTTTTCCGTTTTAAAAAATTAAGTTGTTTGCATTAGAAATTACCTATCATTTGTCTTAAATAGGATGATTTGTAAATGTACAGACTCTAGAGCTTGAGGCCTTGGCACAGGCACGCACGAGCCGTCCCTCAGAAGTACAGTTCCCAACAGTCACACTCTATTCTCAGCCTCATGGAGCACACGCAATGTGCCATGTGTTTGTGATCCAAAACAGGCACCACCTATGGCTGTGGCAACCTGATAGGGTTTCCAAAAGCTGTTTTTTTTTCTTGACTCATAGACTGTATTCTGGGACAATCTGATGCCCATGGATGACTTTGAATGTTCTGATATTTTTAATGTGTCCTTTAAGAACAAGAGCATGTCTTACGAAACGTTGGTATGGCAGACAAAAGCAAGTCTTGGTAAATATAGTTACATATCTACAGGCAAAACAGTAATTTCCTCAGATTCTACATTTAAATTGATAGTAAGATAAAGAATGGAAACTTATTTTATGTCACATTTTTCCCCATCCATGATTCTTAGATCGGTAAAAGTAACATTCTAGTTATATATTTATCAATAAACAAAATTCTCTCGGTAGTATAAGAACATTAAAATAGTATTTGGTAGTAGTGTATTGGTGTTGAATTTCATTATATTTGTCCTCACAGGGTATCGATCATCCAGTTGCACAGCCAGGTAATTCTGGGTCGGGTGGCAGCAGAACTCCTGCCAGTAAGGACGGGAGAGAAGACACAGAGATTTATGACCATTAATCTAAAAGGTCAGAGGTATGCTCTCAATGAAGGTCAAGTCAGTTAACTAAAAACTATGAAATCAGTGCCAGAGAGATCACTTTAATTGCAGTTTTGTAACCAACCGGCTCTGGAATAACTCCGTCCTTTGTTTTTCCTATTGATAAAATGATGATGAGATGGACAAGCAGATTCCCAAGGTCCCACCTAGTCTAAATGCCCATGATCCAGTTCTAAATTCCCCAAGCGCCAGTAATGAGAAAATCAGTAGAACCCAAAGTCCTGAGATTCACAAAGATGAGATTCCTCAGGGAAATGCTAGATGGAATGCCGTTTTCCTTTTAAACCTAAGTTTTGGGGTCCTTTAAGATCCGATTTACAAGTAGGACTTCCAGCCCAATGATGGTCCTTGGATCTCCCAACCTATTTCAGAACCTCACGGGAAGGCCCAGAAGACCCAGTCATCTTCTTGCAATGGTCTCTACACTTTTCCAACATTCATCAAGGTGGTTTTTCTGATACAGTGGCATATCACGGTGGTCAAAACAGAAGATGAGAAGTGCTATGTGCACTGGAGAGGCCCGTAATCTCTACCCCCTGGGAGGCTGAAGCAGAAGGACTGAACATTCAAGCTTAACCCCGGGCAATTTAGCAACTTAGCAAGAGCCGGTCTCAAAACAAGAAATAAAACAAGGCTGAGGATGCAGCCCAGTGAGACAGCCCTGGTTCAATCCCCAGAACCATCAAAACATTTTTTTAAAAGTGCTGTGTTATAGTGGTGTCCCAAGACCATGAATAGGCTCCATCCACTCTGGAGAACTCCAGGCCTAGAAAATAATCAGATATCGTAGTAATCTGAAAGGTTTAAAGCAGTTTTTATGCATGTAAAAAAATGCTGTCTGGATGACGATTCTTTGTTAGGGATGTCTCGCACTATTCATTTGCTTTCATTCCTTAAGCCTCAACAATTTTGGACTGGAGAAATAAGAGTTCTAGACGGGCTAAATATTTTGATCCTAGTGTAATCCTTATCACTCCCACAGACATTGCCTAGTTCTGGTCTTAATCTATGAAATATTGAATAATGACTCAACAGGATGGTTCTGAAGTCAGACTGCCTGGGTTCGAGTTTTGTCTTCATTAGTCACTGTGTGACTTAGTAAATGAGCTGGACTTTCTGGTCTTCAGATTCATCCTCTGTCAAATAACAATTACATAATCCATACCTCATAACGTTGTTCTAGAATTAAATGAGATGCTACACACAACGAGCTCAGAATAATGTTCAATGCAGAGTAAGGGTTAGTTCCCAGGGCAAAGGGACCATTTCATGTTGGAAAAAATAATTTCTTTTTAAAGAGGGACTAGTTTGAAGTAATGCAAAATTTTAAAAACTTAGTATATACCTCTAACATGAAAATGATCTTGGAAAAGAAAGCTATTGTAAATTCTGTTACACTGTATTGAAGATGATATTTCTATTTCTTATTTGCACTCGGCCATGTTTCTGTTAACAGATATTATTTTATTGACCAGCCAAAACTCATTCTTAATTTCTTCAGGATTAAAACACCAAAGAGAATACTCAAATTATGTGGCACCGTGTTAGCTGCCAAATGAAAACAACAGTCCATCAAATAACAATGGGGCCGTGACCTGAAACACACATTGCTAGGCAATTCCATCACTGCAGGAAGATCAGAGAATGTATGCAAACAAACCTAGATGACATAGGTCAGTCACTCAGTGTGGATTTGTGATGCAGTCAAGAGACCAAGTACACAAGAGATGGCTGAGACTGTGGCTGGCATCCATGGCAGGCGGCTTTACAGTCAACTTGTTTTTATAAGTGGAAGGAGTATACTCTAGTAATAAAAGCAGAGTATAGTACATGCATAAACCAGTAAGATAGTCATTTATCATCAAGTATTATGTACTGTACATTTTGCACGTGCTGTACTTTGTATAAGTGGCAGTGTAGCAGGTTCGCGGTACGAACATCTCCACAGACATGTGATGGGAGAGTGTGGGGGACCACAACTGTACAAAGGCTACGACGTCTCTAGGTGATAGGAATTTTTCAGCTCCACTATAATCTCAGGGGACCACTGTTGTATGTGGCCTGTCATTGACCAAAACGTCACTGTACCACAACATGACATACCAGGAGCAGCTACAACAGCAGCACCAGCAGAAACAGCACGTGTTGTTGGGCCTCTGGCTTCCAGGAGCCTGGGACATGGCAGGAGTTCCTTCATTTTGAGATTGCTGTCTTTTTCGCATTTCAGCTACTTCAGGACCCGACTGGCTGAAAGAAGAGAGAAAACCATAGAGTATGACAAAATTGCCTTAGGGAGACGTTGCCTATGCTGAAGGATGCAGAATTTAAGGAAAGGTGAAACCAGTATAATTTAGCAATCAAACTAAAGATTCTCAGGGGAGAAAAATACACTGGGAGCATATCCTGAAAACTCTGGGGATGAAGTTTTACCATTATCTGCTGCATAAACTTATACAGCAATGCTGCCACGTAATCAATCGGTCATGGTAAGCATGAAAAGGTTTGAAAATTTATTTTTAACTTCCTTCTTTACTCAAGGGTGATAAAATATGCTTTCCTTTATGAGCACCGGGAATCATTATGGGGTACATATGACTGGTTTCTCCACTGATGTTTATAGTGAGGCAAATTAAGCTTTACGAATTGTTGCTGCAAAGCATTTAACTACATTAGCATAGTGAGGAAGGTCAAATTTGTGTTTGGTGCCCTCTCTCCTCCTTGTAAAACACTTGATCTCCTTTTGGGCACTTTTGACTCACCCTCTAGAGACCTAACCTTGAAGGCATTGCTAATGGACTTTACTTTTGTTTAGAAGTCCATTTTCAAAAGGCATTATCTTCCTTTCTCCATCCTCTAAAATTTATTTCCATTTAAAAGAGAACTGAGGGAAGACAAAAAGTTGTCAAACTGGAGGAAATTACTTTGGCAGAACTTGTGTATTATAGCAGATTAAAAAAAAAAACAAAACTTGGTTACAAATGCTGTACCTATGACCTCACCATTAGGGCAAATAAATTGCCGCCTATTTAAAGAATCAGTCTTGATCTAGGACTCTACTCTGGCTAAAAAAGGTTATTTTAGTGTAAAATTATCAAATTTATCATGAACTCTTGGAAACAGGAATAAATTATACTGAATGATGCTTTTGGTAAACATGCCATATAAATAATTCATACACATATACACTGTCATGTGTATCACTTAGAACAATATTAATTAAAACTACACTGTGCTTCAGTCATTTTGCCATTGTGAGTTCATTTTTAAAAACTGTATTTTCAGTTCTGAATACAATGGTAAGTACTTAAAAAAAAAACCAGTATATTCTTAAAAACAACAAAAAACCATTTTTTTAGACTGGAAACTAAACAGAAAACGTCAATGGTAGATATACAGGGGCTAAAGCCACAGTCACTTTTATGATTCATGTACAGAAACAGAAAGAGGCAAAGGCCCACTCCAGGGAGGTGCAAACTGCTCCAGGAGTAGCGGGAGGTGAGATTCCATGCTACCTGCATGAAATCAGGGGCTATGGTTCTGCCGCTCAAGTGTCAAAGAAACTTCCTCTAACCATTCAATGGTACCCAGCTACTGAAGAATGAAGATGTAGAGAAACCCATCCAGTCAGGACCTGTACCAAGGAGCCCAGTGGGTCAGTGACTGAACCAGACATGTCTCCAAAACCATTTCTGGATGAAAGGAATGCTGAGATACACATGAATGAGCCACTTCAGGACAGAGGGTCTTGAGAGGCTAGTGGACACAAGTGAAAAAGATTAGATTAGAAAGGGCAAGTGAGACCTAGAACTACACATTAGAAGGCAAAAAGTCTGAAATAGAAAGTAGAAAGCCAACTCAGTAATTTGAGCTGAGTATTCTCTCAAATGCAAACAACAGAGTTATGTAGAATTATCTTAACGACATGAATTTAAACAATGTAATAAAGGAAAGAATGTCACTTACACTGGAAAATAAGAGATTACAAAACAAGAATAGGCAAATATGAAATAATAGACATGCCAAACAATGGAAATGGAAAACACAAACCATTAAAAAGATTCGGCTGGAAAATAATCTCCTCCCAAAGCAACTCCAGGAGAGTAAGTGACAGTCCCAGGCCATACCCAGAATGTGGCATACACAGATACATGAGCATGAGAATGGAAACAGGCACAGCAGTAGCACTGAAAGGCTGCAAAGAGAAACCAGCATAATTTTTATCATAAGGAGAGAATTAACAGATTTTCAGGGAAGTGGCATTTTAAGGGAAACTGGCTGAGAACTTCTCACAATTGAAAGAAAACAAAACAAAAACTCACACAGAAGGAACATACCACATGCCGGGCAGGATAAATAAAAATAAATCCAAACACACAAACATTATAGTAAAACCACAGATCTACAAGATAAAGAAAGAAAAACTGAATTAGTTCCAAAGAAGTAATGCTTTGACTGACAGTAGACTTTTCATGAGCTGTATCAAGGCCAATGATAGTGGACAACACAGAAATGTTTTTCAAATGCTGTGGAAGAATAATGGTCATTCTACAATGTAACATTCAGCTAAATATGAAGTTAATAGTGGAGATTATTTTTGATGAATCAGCTAAATTATTATAGTTTTGCTGGACTCCAGTCAGAAGACAAAATTGGTGGGAAGGTGTCAGACTATATTGACAAGCACTGAAATTGGTTTTTAAAATATGACACTGAGTCTAGTGACTGCCTAACACAAAACTATATGTTTCCTACCTGGAAACAATCAAGAACTAAATTTAATTGACACGAATTAGAAAAATGAAAGGGCTACCCTACCCCTCCACTGAAACTGATTTTATAGATATCACAATGTCTCTATATTTTTCTGTTGAAGAGTCATGTCGTCATCTTCTACAGGGCTGCCATGGTTGGAGTATGTTTTTCCTCACCAAAACTCATATTGAAGCTTAATTCTGCAGTGTAATGGTGGAAAGGGCTTGTGGGACCCATAAATGTAATGAGGTCATGGGAGTCTACCCTAATGAATTCATTAATGTAGTTCCAATGAGAGTTGGCTAGCTATCACGAGAATGGGTTGTTATAAAGCAAGTGTCCCCTTTATGTTATCTCTCTTTCAACAGTGCCTGCTTGCCACCATTTTTTGAGCTAAGCTGAAGTAGCATGTGGCCTTTACCACAAGCCTAGAAGATCATGAACTTCTCAGGATCCAGAACTATGAGCCAAACTAAAACTCCTTTCTTTATAAATTACCAAGAATTACATATTCGGTTATAGCAACAGAAAACAAACTAAGACATGGCCTTCGTATGACATTGCAATGGACTGAATGTGTCCCTCCTACTCTAATCTCATACTCCTGGCCTCCAGAACCATGAGGGATAAGTTTCTGTTGTTTTTAAACTATCCAGTCACACAGACACAGGACAACTTCATTCTCTTTGAAACACGTACTTTCTCCTCCTGCCTTCCTGAGTACCTGAATAGCAAAATGAGAAAGAAACATGTCTAACAAAATTTGAACAAGAGCTCTATGGAAATATTATGAAGATATCAAAAACATAAAATAAGACCTGATTACAGAGATAGGTTGTTTTTTTCATATGAGAGGATTGAAATCCTTAAAATGCTAATTTTCCCGAATTACTTGATCAATTTGATGGGAATGTGATAAAAAATATTAATTAAATCACCCATAAAACTTAATAAAATGTATGCTAAAATGTATTTGAAAGAATAAAGGGCAAATATAACTAAAGCATTGCTGGAAAGTCGGGGCTCTTGTCCAGTAGGCATCAATAATACAAAACTATGATAATTAGAATACTGACAGCAATGACAAGGAAAGATAAGTAGATCGACAGAATGCAATCATGGCTTAAATTAGAGAATGTTTCTGTATCATTCAGAAATGACGGATTATTCGAAATGATGTTGAAGTGTTTACATTTCTATGCAAAAAATTACATCTGTAAATAAGACACAAATTTCCAATAAATAATAGACAGGTGTTACAAACATAATGAAAAACTCTCATACACTGATGGTGGGGATATAAACTGATTAATCACCATGAATAACAATATTGAGTAAACCCAAAACAATATACATAACCTGGGACAAATTGCACTTGCATGTTTATACTGTACACTGGATAAAATTACACAACTACATATGAAGACATTAATTGTAGTGCATTTAATACCTTAAAATCGAAATGACCTGCTTATGTCTTCTCAAAATTCTTATGCTCAAATCTAATCCCTAGTATGACGGATCTTACACCTTGGGCCTTTGGGAAGGAATTAGGTTGTGTGGGTACATTCTTCAGGAATAGGAATGCTTGAGTCCTTGTGTACTCTCTTCCCACTGTATGAGGACACAGCAAGAAGAAAGCAACTACAACAGGAAAAGGGTCCTCGTCAGTCACCAAACAGGCTTGGCACCTTGACTTGCACTTCTGAGCCTCCAGAACTGAGAGAAAGAAATTTCTGTCAGCCAGGCATTGTGGTGCATATGTGGAACCCCAGCAGTTTGGGAGGCTGAGGAAGGAGCGTCAAAAGTTTAAGCCCAGCCTGAGCAACTTAGCGAGACTATCTCTCAAAATAAAAAATGAAAAAAGGGCTGGGGATATAGCACAGTGTGAAGGCTCTGGGTTTCATCCCTAGTACTGCAAGGAAAGAAAATAAAAAACAAAAAGAAATTTCTGTTGTTGATAAGTCACACTGCTTACAGTATTTTGGTATCACAGCCTGAGCTGACTGAGACAAAAACTGGTACTGCAGAGAGGAGCTGTGGCATCACGAATAACTTCAAAATGCAGAAGGAGCTTTTGAACTTGGTAATAGGCAGAGGCTGGCAGAGTTCTGAAGCACATGCAGAAGAAACCACGATTAGCATGACTTTTGAAGGTGGTTTTGGTGATGACTCAGAAAGGAAAGAACAGAACTATAGAGAAGGCTTCCTTTCTAGAGAATATGTAAATAATAGCACACAGAATGTTAATAGAAATATGAATGGTAAATGTCATCCTGAAGAGATCTTAAGTGGAAATGAGGAATATGTTAATGTTCTCATTAATGTTGTTGTCCTTTTTTTCCATTTTGCCCAATGGAGAAAAGTCACTCCTTTTTATAAAGTGGCAAGAAACCTGGCTGTATTCTGTTTATACTCTAGTGTTTTCTGGGAATGAGAACTTGTGTGCCCTGAAGTTGCGTATGTAGCTGAGGGCATTACAAAGCAAAGTGTGAAGCAGTGGCTTCGTTTCCCCCTGCCTGCTTATAGCAAGATGTGTGAAGAGCAAAATGAATAAGGACAGAATAATTAAGCAAAAAAGAACCAGCTCTTAAAAGAGATCTAGAAAATCTCCAGTTTACTCACATTGCAACAGTTAAAAAGACTTGTTCTGAAGATGACACTCGGGTGTGGCTTGATAAATAGATTAGTAAGCGTATGAACCATAAATTTAAACCGCTGCCTAAACCCAGAAACTGAGATTTTAAAAGGAAGGGGAAGGAGACAGAAAGGAATGAAGGAAGGTTGTCAGGTTTCTTGGGTTTTATAGGATCATGGAGCTGTCTAGCTGCTGCTGTGCTCTCTTCTCCAAGGCAAGCTACGAGTGACTCCAAAGGAGATTCAGAAGTCAGGAAAGTTACTTTCTTGGTTTCAAAAGTGAGGGCAAGAGGGGCAGGGGTAGCATTGTTTTCAACAGGCTGGATGACTGTCACCAGAGCTATGGGGAGGGCAAGGCAACCTGGAGCGGTGGGGGCTTCACCTCTGCCTAGCACACTGCCCTCCCCTCCCCCCCACACTGGCAGAACCGCAGGGCAAGGCCCCCACTCCACTGGGTCCGAGTGTGGATCTTTACCCCAATGGGCCTGGTAGGCAGAGTGTCAAGCCAAAAAATGTTACTCTCCAACCTTAAGATCTTGTGGATGCTGTAAACAGGGAAGGGTGGGGGTATGGAAGGTGGGACAGGGAAGGGGGGAACCAAGGTATATCACGTACAGGTACAAATGAACCATGACGAATGTAATCATTATGTATACAATGTACCAATACATGTTCTTGGTAAAAAAATGAAAAAAAAAGATCTCATGGAGTTTGTTTCTCTAGGTTTTGGAATTACTTGGGCCTTTCCTCTCTGCTTTCCTATTCCTTCCCTTTTGGAAAGGGAATGTCTACTCTACTGCCCTCTGGAGCACCATGACAATTCGAGCATATATACATAACTTCCTTGGTGTGATAAGGTTCACGGTCAGAGAGAGCTCTCGTCTGAGAATGTACTTGGAATCTCTCCTGTGTCTAATTTTGAAAATAGGTGGACTATTGTCTTTAAGCTTTATATTTCAGAGTGGATGGTCAGTCTTTTGGGCTACTGGGGTGGAATGAATATATTTTGCATGTAATAAAAACATGAAGTTTGGAACTAAAGGCAGAATGTTATGGATAGACTGCTGTGTTGCCACCAAATTCCTATGTTGAAATGTAGTATTTAATCAGTGTGGAGCCTATGAGATAATTAAGTCATGAGGGGGAAGCGTTCATGGATACGATTAGTATCCTTATAAAAGGACTCTGACCTCAAAGATCCAGCCTCCAGAACTATTAGAAATAAATTTATGAAAAAAAAAGAAAGAAATTTATGTTGCTGATTAAACCATCCAGTAGACGGTACTTTCTTATAGCAGCCCAAGCTCAGATGCAACCATATTTTATTCTTTTCAGGAATGAATTTAAAAAAGAGTTATATCATTATATGATGTTATATATAAACAGCACTTAAAATGTGTAACGTATCTGTATGAACCAACTTGAGATTTCAAAAGCAATGCTGAATGGAAAAATAGTGACAAAATATTAGATGTAGTATTATTAACAAAATTTGCATGAGTATACAGAATAGTAATACCTAGTTATTGGGATAATACATGTAGAAAAGTCAAAAGAGCATGAAATGGGTCCACGACCAGGTGTTTTGGGAAGACAATGAAGGAAATGTTATTGGAGAAGAAAGAATTTCAACTTTATCTGATCATTCCTTTAAAAAGACCTGAAGCAAAACCAAAAATTAATTTTTATTTAATCGGAGCATAGGGCATAGGAGTATTTGCTTTGTTATTTTTTGTACTTCTGTATTTTTCTTTTTCAGAAACACACACACACAAACACACACACACAAATACAACACGGAAGTCCCTATTTACACCCTGAACATTTGCAGAAAGATTCAACAGCTTTCTTGGGCACTGAATATCTTAACTTTTTCACTGTTCAATGCTCAATTTCAGACAGGGAATTGAAAAAATTGGAGGTGAATCTCGTCTTTGGTATCCATTTATTCAGGGTATCTCTAGAGATGTTGTGGCTTGAAATCATCATAGAGAGAAGCAAACATTCATTAGATTTGCAAGACCTTCTATGTCTTTTGGCTAAGAAAAAAAAATCAAAAGCAAATGCTTTCTTTGTGCTTTTTAAAGGTAATTGTGTGTGTCTTCCATAAACATCTTTCAGGACAAAGTTCCTACTCACTGATTCTTTTGTGTAGATTCTCATATCGTTTGGAGCAGACTGTTTCTATTTTTCTGCCTGATTTATATGTCCCTGAATACCAGCAGTTCCGCATCTCATCTGTGTTCGAGTTTAAACTTCTCCTGGGCCTCCCGGCATTATGGCTATGTTGAAGAACAGTGTCCTAACATTTTGTCACATAGCTGTATTATCCAAAGAATTGGACACAGAAGGGGGGAAGCAATACTCTCTGAGAGCTGCAGAGAGTCAGACCCCAAGCAGCTCCTTTGTAAGTCACAGTCAGCACGGAGGACACAGCCTGCCCTTTGGCACTGGGAGGTCAGTCCCGGAGCCCGGATATGAACCCGCGTCCCGTGTGCAACTGCAAGCAGTGGTGTAAGCAGGGAATTGGAGGAGGTTTATCAGTAACCACAGAAGTGAAAATCTGTAGTTTTCTAGAGTTCAACTTCAGTGTTAAGCAAATTTCCTTAATGTCATAAATAAAACATCAAAAAAGTTATGCAAATGAGGCAGAATGGTGGCCTTATAATCTCACTTTTGTGTATGTGGAGAAAATTATTTTTTCCTCTCCTCTAACTTGCTACAGAGAAAGATGGCTAAGAAAGCCTTTAATTTTATAGCACAGGGCAAAGAAATTGTTCCCTCCTTTTCAAAGAAGTACATACCTCCAGGTAAGACTTTAGATATTCTGAGCAGTGCAGGCTCGGAAAGGGCCCAGGATCCAGGGCAGAGCAGGCCAGGCGGCGTGAAGCTGCACCCCAGAATGGTACTCTCACTCCAGCCATCTCTAAAAACACTTCATCTAGCCCTGATACAATGCTAATGAGGTGCTGGGAATGCCATGATGGAATTAACGGTTGTAGCATAAACACTCGCCACCTAAAGTTTAGGCATAGAGATCAGAGAGGGCCATTCTTCCCCTGGGCATTACTTGTATCTTCCAAGTAATGAGAAGAAAATTCTGGTCCATCTTCTAACTGCACACAATTCTACTTTGTTACTTCTCTCCTTTGGATCAGATACAATGATCAAAATCATCTTACAGTTTGAACAATGAGCAAAATAAAACAAGATAAAATTTACAAAGATAAATATGAGGATTATGAATTTGGATCCAAAAACAACTGTGTAAGAGTAGGATGAGAGAAACATAGCTTATTTAAAGGATATAAAAAGTTCTAAGTAATTTACTGAACAGTAAATTCAATATTAACCCAGAGTGTGATCTAAACAAAGTATGTAGTTAATGGAAATTTGGGATACATTAATAGAAGGATATTTACTGAAACCAATGGGGATGTGTTCTCCAGGTTGGTTAAATGTTATGTTCAATTTTGGTCACTACAATTTAGAAATATGTTCAGAAGACTTGGAAAGAAGAATGTTTAAAAAATCTCATGAATATTTCATGAGAACACTACTTCTAGAACAAAGACAAACATTTACTCTACAGAAAAATAATCT
>PVJO010025073.1:0-23394 GCA_004026905.1 Hystrix cristata | reverse complement strand
CCAAAGAGCACCTCAACAATATATATATTAAATGTATGTGTATGTATACATATATATATGTATATGCATATGTAATCTGTATTTCACATAACGTGAGGCATACCAGTTGGTTTTAAGGGTAAATGTAGGTAGATTCTGCCCAAGACCAAAGCAGCTTGTTATTATAATAAATATAAGTAGCAAAAAACGCTATTTCAGAACATATCTCCAAACAGTGGAGGGCTGCTTTAAATAAAGAGGCAGCTTGCCATCACAGCAGAAAAGCCAAAACTTTACAGAGACCACTCCCACCCTGCTACATCTTTGCCCAGACTGGAACCATCTGCCGCCATCAGGCACCTCCTTCCTCAGAGCCTGCCCTGTGCCCTTCCCTCTGCCTGGGACATTCTCCCCCAAAAGAGCCCATGGCTCACCCCTCACCCCCTGCCAACCCTTGCTCCAAAGCCATCCTTCAAAAAGGCTTTCCCTGACTTCTTTATTTAAAAGGCTAACAGATCCCACCCTCCATACCCACATCCCTCTGCACCTTCCTCTTGGGCACACATCTGAACACTGCAGATGTGAGTTATTTGTCTACTTACATTATAGCCCCTAAGCCTCCATAGAATGTAAGCTCCTTGTGGGCAGGATTTCCTGTACATCTTGCTCACTGCTGTACCCTGGTGCCTACAACAGTGCCTGACACATACTAGGCACTGGATAAACATCTATTAAATGAAATCGACAGTTTGATAGCTATTAAGAGACCAAAAAATGTCCATAGCAGTCGTCATCAAATCCAGATTTTGCTATTGTCCCTGACACTGAAGATCATTAGCTGACCACATAGCCTAGCTCCTCCAGCAGGGGGTACAGATGACCAGACAGGCAGTGAGCATATCCACTGACCAGCAGTGGTCTCTCTTGCCCAGTGGCTAACTGCCCTGTGGCCCAGGCCTTCTTCCAGATGTGAGGCTCAGCTGCTTGCAGACAGTTTGTTGGACCACATGGAGGTGAAGATGATTTCCTATAGGTGAGCCTTTGTGGCCAGGTGCACTTGTGGTAGGCACCTGTCACTGCCCTCTGTGTCATCGTGGACCTGAACTATTCTAGAGAAGCCTTTGTCACTGATCTGTGGGTGCCTCTTGGTCCTTCCTAGCCCAGATATGGTGGCAGCGAGGGGCCCAGCCCAGGCCAAAGAGCCTTGCCCACTAGAACGACCTATTCTCTGTGTCATCGTGGACCTGAACTATTCTAGAGAAGCCTTTGTCACTGATCTGTGGGTGCCTCTTGGTCCTTCCTAGCCCAGATATGGTGGCAGCGAGGGGCCCAGCCCAGGCCAAAGAGCCTTGCCCACTAGAACGACCTATTCTCCAGCCACCAAAGGGCAGGGCAGCAGAGGAGAAGCAACGTGTCACACAGCCTTGCTGGGGCAGGAGTGAGTGACTGCGTTGACAGATGTAGAAAGCACAGAGCCCAGAGCTCCAGGGGCCCCTGGGACTCCTTTCGGTCCCTAGCGGGTGTGCAGTGGAGGCCAAAGCATTGGCAGCACAGCCAAACCACACACGCCTCTTGGGCCCAGACCCTGCAGTGGTGGCCCTCTGGCATGGCAGGCAACTTCTCCCCACTGAGCTTCCTTCCTCTGTTGGATGATTCTCACAACTATCTAACCTTGATGTTTACTTCTAGGTCCTTTGGCCAAATGTGTTTTCCTCCAAGAGGTGTTGGCAAAATACTGTTATAAGCTGCTCACAGACCTTTGGCCTCCTGTGGCTTGGTTAAAAAGCGTCGTGCTTCTCTTTAATCTCCTTCCGTGGTTTTTGCTTTCATTTCTTCAGATGCCGTATTTTAGGATCCTGCTGGGGTGGTTTGCTCATCACACTCCATCTGCAGCCTTCCAGCAGGCAGTGAGTAGGCACGTGTGCCTGAGTGCCCATGCTTGAGTTGCCAAATAAACCACATCCCTCGCATTGCATTGCTGCTCGGCCACTCTGGGGACGTGCTCCTGTCAGGATGCAGAGAGGAATGTGCTGTCTAAGACATCCCTGGCGTGTGCAGACCCTTCTCCATGGCAGGGGACCGTAAAGGCCCTGCGGGTTCAGCTTTCTTCATGCTTTCTTCCTGATATGGAAGTATGATTTGGTGGTGGGGATGGGGCAGCTTGTCTTATGGTGTGAGCTATGGAAAATCACCGTGAGCACCTGCTGGAGATGTCAATCCTCATCTCAGACAGAGACGTCTCCACTTCGTAGGAGCTTTTCTATCCCAGACCCTCAGAGGGAATGCGCAAGGCCCTTAGTCACACAAAAAAGGATCAGGAGCAAGGTCAGCTGGGCCCAGGCAGGGACTAAGCTCCAGAGGGACCAGTCACTGCCTCACCTGCAGTCTCTTCTCCATTCACCATCATCTTTGATCAGCTGATCTCCTTGTAACCACGGATCCCTGAAGTTGATTATAACAAATGACCTTCACTCTGTATTTGCTTTCTTCCTTTAAACATAACATGCATTTGGCCCTAGGAAATTAGTATTATTCCTCTTTTTTCTTTCTCTTTTTTTTTTTTTTTCTTTTCGGTTTCATTTGCCTGAATTGGGGGATGAAGTCGGTTGCTATGCTTTCTGCTTTATTTGATTACTATGGCCAAAGGAAAACACTGAGGCAAAAATGGGTCATAAATCACGCTACACTGACCAAGAACCCTTTTCTACCTGAAAGTGTTAATTCCAATTCAGTGCAAATATTCTTTTCCATCTGGTCCATTCTTGGAGAAGAAGCCCATTGTAAGAGCTGTCTGCAGTGGTGGGTGGTTACTTTGTAAAGTATTAAAGCACTAAACCAATTTTTGCAATATGTAGTAAATCTTGCTTTCATTTTGGAAAACTTCCAGTAATGACTACTGCACTTTTTATAGAAGAACTGTGTTTAATTTCTTTCTTTTATGAAAGACTACTTCAAGTAAAAATAGCTCTGTAACCCTTGTGACACAACTTCTCCATGACTTGACACAGAGAAGCTGTGATGCCTACTCAATAAAGTGAACATGTTTGTAGAGCATTGGTTGGTCCAGTCATTTTTCCACTCACTCCTCTGTCCTTGGTGAAATACCACTCAAGAAAAACTATAGCCTACAAGGAGGAAGATTCTATCAGGCATCTGTCCGTGCTAATTTAGAGGGGGGAAATGTATTTTTCCAGTCAGGTGAGATGTGGCTTCCAAGAGTTTGGGTGTTCAGGCCTACTAAGCCTCACCTCTTAGAGCTTCTACCACCTCCCAGTAGTGTCAAACTGGGGAACAATCCTTTAACGCATGGGGGATATCCAACATCCAAACTATGGTACCCTCCATAGTGGAAAAGATGCAGTGTAATCATCTTGATCCCACAAGTTCTCTGCTATCATAAGGTTGCATAGGCACAGTGGTGGTACCCTCTGAGCTGGTGACCTCCGAGCTAGTCTTGGGGAAGGGAAGTCTGTAATGCTATGCTCATCCATAGCGCCTATCCATGAAATCATTGGCCCTTTGTATGTGGGTCTGTTGAACAATAAGGATAAATGTTGAAAGGGTTAAATGGCAACTCAGAACAGGCCAATTTGTCCACCTGAGCTTAAGAGTCTCCTCTGTACAAGGTTCTTCCAATGAACACGACTACACCATCCAAATGTCTCCCTCTTTTTACATTCTGAGACCTATGGCCAAAGGAAAACATTGAGGCAAAAATAGGTCTTAAATCACGTTACACTGACCGAGAATCCTTTTCTACCTGCAAGTGTTAATTCCACTTCAGCGAAAATATTCTTTTCCATCTGGTCCATTCTTGGAGAGGCCCATTGTAAGAGCTGTCTACAGTGGTAGGTGGTTACTTTGTAAAGTAGTAAAGCACTAAACCAATTTTTGCAATACGTAGTAAATACATATTCCCTGTACTTTCTCCACACGTACATCTGTCACCATACCTTCTTGTCACCAATCTTTGAACCCTCTTCTTTTCAAGTTTTTGGCCATCCAGTTAAACTATTTGCACCTGTAGGTCAGGGCTTCTCAATTGTGATACTATTGACATTTGGGACCAGATCATTCATTTTTGTAAAAGACAGTCCCATGTGCATTGTGCATGGTCCTGGCTGACTGTGGTGCTTAATGGTATGTGTTTGCCCCACCAGACTAAAGGATACCAAAATAGCTGGTAAGCCACTCTTTCTGGGTATGTCTGTGCCGGTGTTTCTAGAAAAGATTAGCATTTGAACTGGTAGACTGAGTAAGGATCTGCCCTCACCAGTGTCAGTAGTCATCCATCCGTCTGTTGAACATCCAAGCAGAACACAAAGCAGAGAAAAGCGGATCTACTCTCTCTACTTGAGCTAAGCCATCCATCTTCTCCTGCCTTCCTACAGGTTCTCAGGAAACATCAGTCATCCTGATTCCTAGGCCTTTGTGGTTTACTAGAACTGTAAGACTTCAACTTGCAGACAGCAGGTCATGGGAATGCTCAGCCTCCAAAATCATGTGTGTGTGTATATATTTGGGGGGAGGATGCTGGGGATCAAACTAAGGGCCTTGTACTTGCTAGGCAAGCACTCTACCACTTGAGCTAAATCCAAAATCATATATATATTATATATATGTGTGTGTGTATATATATGTGTGTGTGTGTATATATGTATATATATATGTGTGTGTGTGTGTGTGTGTATATATATATATATATATAAATTTTCTATGTTTCTCTGGAGAACCCTGACTAATGCACTGACCTCTACTCATGAAATGCCAGTAGCACCTCATACTTAGTCGCGATAGTCAAAAGTATCTGGCATTACTAAATGCCCCTGGGCTGAGGTATGAGTAGAGATGGTCCCCTGTTGAAAATCACTGTTGTAGGTTAATTTTTCTGGCTGTTTCTGATCCAGAAAAGTGATAACCATTTCTTCTACTCAAGCCACATCTTCTAGGATAATTTCCCTTCCCACCATCTTTCAAGGAAACTCCAGATTGGAATTGTAGCATCGTCCATAGCCCACTACCAGCGGACACCAGCGCATCATGCAGAACCACCTGAAGGCAGCCCTCCCCAGCCACCTGGTTGTAGGGAACTTCCCAAAGGGCTGTAAGTGTAGTCTGAGAGAGAGGAGGCAACACCAGCTGGAGTTCCTGTCACAGGAGTCTAAGCCATCTGGTCACACACTGACCTGTGCCTTCTGGGCTTTCTTGAGGCCACCCTCTGGTCCACTGTCTCCACTTACATCTGCATATGACCAACGTTTTGGATGGGCAGGTCAGACAACACCCAATCCTTTATGGGCAGCTCAGGATTGCAGTTAGTCGACGTCCTCTGGCCAGCTGTTCAGTCTCTACTAAGAGGACCCGGTAGTATGCCAGGAGCTGTTTCTTAGTTGTGTTCAGAACCTGAAGGTCTGAGGTCTGTACAGTTCTTCTGCTGGACTTTCTGTGTTAATACTGGCCACAAACACTTCAGCGCTGTTAGACCTGTTAGGTGATGAGGTCAAGGGGTCCCCACTTAGGACTGCTAATGTCAAGCCTCCTCAATAAATGCACCAAATATCACACCCAAATAATGTACAGTGCCTTTGAAATGTGAGAAGTGTCAGCAAGCATCGTGCTTCGTTTAGGAGTATAACAACTTATGTTTCACTTTGTTCGAGTGTCCTGAAACTCATAGGATCCCCAGAAACTTTTCTAAGGTGCTGCCGCCCTGGGCGTTCATGGGTCTGTCTTCTACTTTTGTGTCTTACCAAGGCTCCTGACGTACTTGCTACTCCCTGCCCATCAGGCCACTCGGAGTGTTGTCAAGGATGTGTCCAGGAAGGGGCTCTGTGGCTTCTCTGCAGATGTGATGATAACAGAGGCCAGGAAAACTGGTATACCCCGAGGCAAGGGAGAAAGTGTGCCGTCATACACCTCAAGGTGAGCAAACAAGGCCAGCCTCTTTTCCTCAGGCATACACCTTTGGCTCCAGTGAAGAGGGTTCTTCCAGTGCAGAAGTTGTCACACATGGTTATGCTTACTGTGACCCACCGTCCTTCTCCAAAATGCGTCTGTCTTCTCTGGGGTCAAACAGGCCAGCAGTGCAGGGAAATAACAGGAACTGCCACCCTTAAATCTCTCAAGTTGCCGATAGCAGCATTCATCTTGGCAATTACCCTAGAGTATGGAATTCATGGTCTTTGGTGGAATATCATGGTAGGGAGGTGAAATTCCAGGACTTTCACTTACTTTCCACTTGCTACCAAAACAGTATTCATTCCGTGATAGGGGATCCAAGGTGGGGGCTCCACTGGTTGCCAAGTGAAACTATTCCAACTGTGCATTCAGAAGTTGAAACATGTCCAGGGGGAGCTGACACACGTCAGCCTAAGGAAATTCACATTTGGGACAAATGTTCTTATCATCAGAACTCTGTACCTCCCACTTTGACTGCTAGCTCATCCTGTCTCAATACGTTAAAGGGAGAGGCGTGCTGGGATGTAGCTCAGTGCAAAGGCAGAAAAGGAGAAGGAAAAAGAGAAGGGGAAGGGGAAGGGGAAGGACAAGAAGAAGGAGAAGAAGGGGAAGAAGAGGTAGAGGAGGAAGGAGTGAATTCAACTCCACTAGTAAGATTTTTTTTGTACCAAATTTTTAAAAAATTCTTTTCCAGGTGCCACGGCACTGCCACCATGAGGGCATTTCTGCCTAACAGAGATGCAGCACATATAAAAACTACCTCCCTTGGGGGAAAACTTGCTTCAAAAGTGGTTTTTATGGCCTCAGGGTGAAAGCACATCTGAATATTTTTCAGGGGACCCTCTCAGGTTCTTTCTTGCGTGGTTAGTGCTCAGTTATTTCCTGCTCCAGATGCTGCTAGTCCAGCCAGCCATGCAGCAGGTGCTTTGTGGCTGTGGATGAGGGGCCACAGTGCACCCCTTACTGTAGGGGGTGGAGGCCAACCACAGTAAGAGCAGACAGCAAAGGACAGCAGGTGAAGAGAATACAAACTCTAGACAGAACCTGGCTTTATCTGGGGTATTGTGTTCATGTCCCCACCAAAAGCTTTAGGGTAATTAGGATAATAGTTACAGTGCTCCCCTTGTTGCCCTTAAAAGAATTTAAGAAACAACTTTGACGCTATCACTCTGACTTTGAACTCATGAGATAACATTCTGCATAACACTCGAAGTCTGTGGGTGATAAAATAATGGAAATACTTATCGTTTTCCATTTGGACATTCAAATATTACTAGTAAATTTTTCTGGAGAAGGAGGAAAGAGTCCTAAGCGGGGGCACCCACGAGGATGAAGAAGGAAGTAAACTAGCAAGACCACCTCAGATGTGGATGCTGCCCACAAACACCAGTGATGCCACCATAGAGTGCCAAGCCCTCTGGGACACTTCTGCAGGGACATATCTCATATTCAGTGCATAGATCGCTCCTGGAAAAAGGTCCCTGTGGTCCAGAGTGAAGAGCAAGTTCAGATTCCAAGCCTCCAGTGGATGGTCAGCTCAGAGGCCGACTGACTAGCAGGAGTGTGCTGTGATTGGAATGTGGGTTGTGTGGTGGTGTTGGAGAAGGCATAGAACCCTTTAGGGGAGTTGTCTGGTGGGAGGTTCTTAGGTCATGGGAGTAGTATCCTTGAAAATGATTATAGTAGCTCTTGGGGGACTTCCAAGTGTGCTGTCTCAAGAGTTATCATAAAAGGGAGCCAAAGCCCTGAATTGCTCCCTGGCTTCCTGTTTCGAGATGTGATCTCTTCTTCCCACACTCGTGCCCACCATGGTGCTGCCATCCTCCATGACTCCCTCACCAGAGGGTCACCCAATATTGGACCTGGGACCTCCAGAACTGTGAGCCGAATGAACCTCCTTAGTTTAAAAATAAGCTGTTCAGGCATTGTTATAGTCATGAAACAATGGCCTGCTATCGACGGGTTGCCTGGGTGAGGAGCAGGCACTCTACTTCCACTAAGTGAAATAAGTAAAGTGAATCAACCCACCTCATCCATGCACCCACCAACCCCTCCAGCAACAAAAGAACTGCTCAAAATATAAGAAACACCTATGAAAGGCATCAGATTAGCAACAATATTACAAAGGATCACGGCATTTAGCGGGTCACTTTTAGCGGGTAGAGACTGCCGGTGTAGGCAGCAGGGCTAAGAAATGTGAGGATCCTCCGTAAGATTCAAGTGACAAAAGGTAGAATTCAGGGCCCCTCACGGATAGCAGCTGTAATGGGTGGAGGACACGTTTGGGATTGGGATATCAAAGGATGGCTCTCTAAGAGGAAACAAACAAAATGCAAAAATTAACCCTTCTCAGGACTCATCCTGGCTTCTGCTCTTCCGGTGGCTCAGAAGATTTCAATTTCTGAATTAGCCTAAAGAGAACCTGTATGCCATGAAACTGCAGAAGCAATTGAGAATGTTGTATAGAAAAACAAAAATGAAAACAAAAACCATGCCTCGAAGTATTTCTATAAGCTTGTTCATATACAATATCCAACTTACAATAAAAGATAACCAAGCATGCAAGGAGACAAATCAATACAAATGAAGACTAGCAGGAAAAACAGACAACAGAAATATGCAGAAGTGGAGGAAAGAGTTGAGCTAAATAACTGGGAAAACTGCATTTTGACTGGCAACTGTAAGAGTACAGTAGAAGGAACTGCACTTCAGTGAGCAAGTACACTACATGCGAGAGCAGGCTGACAATTCTGCAACCGCCTCACACGTATGCTGGCGCTGAACAAACAGGTGAGAGGGCACTTTGGGTGCTGAGAGCCTGTGTCTGACCTGTTGGGAGGCAGAGCGAGCGATACAGGTCAGCTGGGGGATGGCAAGAATGAGTCTTGTGAACTGGTTGCTAGCCTGAGACCTTGATGTGGAGTCACGCTTAGCTCACTGTGCAGAAAGAGGAATCATAAAAGGCCTGTTATGTATGAAAGGAAAGTGCACACACATGCATTTCCTAGCTCTGTCCACTGAGGGGGGCTAGAAGCAGGGACACCCCAATTGCAAGGCGCTTACTGTGCACCCAGATCATGGTTGTTAGTACTGTTTCCCAATAAAAAGAAACACAGCTCCTTAGAAAAATGGTTAACTCTGGGGCATAGCAGCTGGGGCAGCAGCCTGGACATTGGCTTCTCTCTGGCTCTGGGATGCAGGCCAGGAAGGAGACAGAGGCTGTGGCTGATCTTGCTACTTCCCTGCAGCCTGAGTGGGGAGAGGCTGGGTGGCATGAGTGGTTGGAGAGGAGTGTGCTGCTGGAGAATAGGAACTCTCTTCACCACCAGGTCATGGAGCTTGTTCAATCACCAGAAGAACAAGGTCATTGTCAGGCTGGGTAACACGGGGCAAAACACCACCCTATACCACATTCTATAAATGAACACATACGTCCTGCACAACAGGAAGCAAGATAGAAGACAGAGTGGTTAAAAATACATGTATTTTAATGTGGGCATGAGTGGCCAAGAATCTTTGTTCTTCCTGGCACTTTACGAGCATGTAATCGTTATGGTGACAACACAGAGGAAGGATTCTCTGACTACAGAAGTCTACAAATGTTAACACAACAGCATCTAAGGAAAGCTGAAGTGCTGTTTTTTAAAAATAAAAGTGTGTTAGTAAATGTACAACTGCAGTGTAAATCCTCAGTTGTTGAAATGGATTTCTATTGAAGATCACCAATGATATATGCAGGGTGCCGAGCTCTGACGAGGGAGCGATCAGGCCAAGTATCTGAACAGATGATGTCACAATTTATAGACACTTCACTCTCTTCTGACCTCTTCATTAGCTTAAAATAAATGAAGTGCCAGCCTTTACTGGAAAGCAGCAAAAAATTAATGGCTCTGATAATTAAAAACAAACTGTGTTAAGCTTTTCAATAAGAAAAGTTAGTGTCACTTATTTGAAAATAGAAAGTCTTACTGACCAATTTGCTTTCTCATTAGTTCCTTCCGGACTAAGATCTTATAAAGCAATGAATGATATTTTTCTCATAACGCATCCTCTTGGGATATTGTACAAGTGTAGTTGGTACGAGGGGGTGGAAGGCACTCTTAACTTTCAGAAATTTACTATCAGCATCACACTTCCTTGTCAAATGTTATTCCCTTCTTCTTCCAGTATGTCAAAATACAAATCAGTGGCACAGATATTCAATTTCCAATATTTTAAAATGTAACACTACTCACGAAAAGTATTTTCTATAAAGTTGTATATGTATTGTGTATATTCTTCTCGTTAAGGTAATGGTTTTGCTTTATGCTCTAAAAAAAAGTGGATGACACAAAAATCAATAGTATCTCCATTTACAAATACAGTGAGTGCTAGCATCCATTTTAAGTGTCATTTTCCCTTCTATCATTTCTACTCTAGTAACCAATCCCCAAAATTAATGAGCTGCCAAGAGACAGAGACAGATAGGCACATTAGACACAGCTAAAGAGAAAATTACTGAACTGGAAAGTAAGTCTGAAATGTGAGGTCTGTCTGGTAGATGTTTAAGCATCTGATACACAGCAGTACCTCAGTTCACAAAATTAATCTGTTCTACAATTTTGGAAAGATGGCCAAAATCTGTGATTGTGTGGGAAAGATGTGTGGGAAAGATGTGTGGGAATCACATTTGTGATTTGTGTGGGAAAGATGGCCATGGTCATGGGTGTCACCTGATGCAGAGTTTGCAAACAAAAATGAAATTTTGCCAAACGCTTCTGTTTGTGAACCAAATTGTTTGCAAACAACAGCATTTGTGAACTGAGGTACCATTCTATCTTCACCTAGTAGAAGTCTTCTTGTTATAGATTAAAACTAGAATGTCCCCCTCAAAAGCTCAAATGTTCAGAGGTGGAGATTTTGGAAAGTGACTGGATCACAGGGCCGATGCACTCATCAGTGGATTTGTTCACGGAAGAGTTCAGAGCTGAGTGTGCTGTTAGGAGGTGGCATCCTGTTAGAAGAGGTGGGTCACTGGGGGTGTGACCAAGGAGGGTTTATCCCTCTCCTTGGCTCCTCCCTTCTCTCTCTGCTTCCTGGCTGCCATGACTCGAGCAGCTCTTTATCCACCAGGCTCCTCTGACGTGCTGTTTCTGTCTTGGAGCCAGCTGACCATGGACTGACGTTGTGAGCCGAAATAAACTCTTCCTCCTTTAAATTGCTGGTGTTGGGTATCGTGCCTCAGTGAAGAGAAAATGACTAAGACACTCCTCTGGAGATTTGTGGAGGTTGTAGCAGATGGTGTCCATATGTGGATGCTAATATGTATCTAGGCTCTGCTAGTAAAGTGTCCTTACCTCCCACCCCTACCCACCCCCAAACCTCAGGCCTGGCAGTCCATCAAGAGTTAGATCCATTTTTCTCTGGGGCTTTGGACAGACTACCTCCAAGTTAGATAGTGATTCTTCACCTACAGCCAGGAATGATAATATTCCCTGCCTGCCTTCTGTTCTGGAGTATGGAAGGGCTAGGAAGAGGCAGAGCCAAAGAAGTGCTTTGTGGACAGAGACAAGCTGAGGACTCCGTGGCTGCCAGTAACCTCAGCTGCCCTATGGCCAGGCCTCCTAGTAGAAGCACAACTCTGGCCCTTCCCCCAAGTGGTCCCTGATAAACTCTGATTCTCTCATTCTCTGCAGCCAGCTGCTCCCATACCCTCCCCAGCCACAAAGTAAGTGGCACCCCCAAGGTAGCCCTGGCTCTAGCTGAAGCTCACTTTGCAGTACTTCAACTCAGATCCATTCCATAAAGGCCAGAAACACCATGCACCTTTGCTGGCATCATGGGGACTTTGACAAGATTGAATCAGAGCTGTCCTGAGGCTCCCTGACCTAGAAAATCTATCCCCATCTGCCACAGCCTACAAGATCCTGCAGCGTGCTGTGCCTGGTCTGCCTGGATCACTAGGCCAGCTAGTGGTTTGCATGAAGCGGCCACTGGGGCCTCCCATTGGCTTGAGCTACCTTCATCCACAGCCACTTTAGAAAGCTGCAGGAGCTTGCCGCCACAAAACCAGGAGATAAGGTGTGCCTGAAGGGGTTTGGAAACAGCCCTAGATTTATTCCCAGCCTTGCTAGCACATTTTTTGGCCCTTTCTGGCTCTTAGATGAACACTTAAGAAGAAAAAAAAGGCTGGAAGAAATGGCTATCCACCAAATGGCTTGATCATCAGGCATCTGCAGCCTCAGATCCAGGAAGTGTGGTACTGAACTGTCCTCCACATGTGCCAGCTTCGGGTTGAAACTTCAGGCATGCTGGTGCTTCTGGGAGCCTCCTGTGATGAGGCATGCAGGCTGCAGACTGGCTATAGCCCATGTAAGTCTCACTGGGACCCAGCCTCTCACCAGGCATGAGCGTTCCTGGGAGCAGGATACATAGCCCTGCTCCCCCTCCCTCTCTGTTCAGCTCCTCTCTACCGAGGCAGAACTGAACATCTGTTGACAGAGGAAGAAAAGGGATGGATCAGGAGACAAAGGCAGGGGCCATGCTCCGTGGGCTCACAGTGTAGCAAGGAGACCAGGCCAGGAACAGAATCAGCGCATTGGTTGTGCGCATTTCGAGCACAGCACTGAGGCAAAGCCCAGGAGCCAAGAGAAGGAGGAAAGGGGAGAGCATGGATGACGCTGCTACAGGGGGACATACTTTTGCACACAAGGCAAAAGTGACACTGAAGAGCACACACCAGGGGCTATTTCCTCACCAAAGCTGAAGTCCTGGAGGAAACATGCACAGGTGTCTCTATGCCGGGCTTGTGGGAGCTCAGCCTCCACCAAGCGGAAGAGTGAGCCCCAGAGTGCCAGGTTTGCCTCAGGTTGCCAGAGTCGGAGAACAACAGCAACAAATCAGTGCATGCAGTTTTTAGTGTAAGTATGAGGTGTGGTGGACAAATATGGTGAATGTTTTAAATTTTTAAAAGTTACAGTAAAAGGTACATTGCCGTGTATCCCCCTGAAAACACGCCCCCTTACTTTGAACACATATATCCCATCCTTCTCCCCATTTTCTGAAGCAGTTCTGGGTGCCCTCTTTTGTGAATGTCTTTAGTCACACCGTCATGGCTACTTCAGTGTCCCAAATTGATTCAAAACATTTACATGTCATGGTCACTTTGACTTTAGGGAGAACCAGATCTAGTGAATAAAGTGGAAAAGGACACAGTGTGACATTTTTACACGCTGCCTTTCTATTGCATGGCACTCAGCAGCTGCATTCACTGTATTTTTTATCGCACCTTGTAAAGACACAAAAAAGGACGTCCAGAACTGTTTTAGAAAGTGGCAAGAGTGTGGGATAAGACCGTTCAAAGTGACGGGGAGTATTCTGAGGGGGATTAATGGCAACATGTCTTTTACTATAATAATTTTTGTATTTAAACATTCACCACATGTTTCAATTGCACCATATATTTGGGATGTACTATAAAAATATTTTTTGTATTGTTTGTGGGAAATTCAAAATCAACCGGGAATCGAGTATTTTCTCCACCCGCGGTAGCCTGGGTGAATCCTGACGGACATGTGTCCGCACCAGCTTTCCGGGCAGTGAGTAGATGGGCCCCGTCCACTTATGTTGCCATTAAACTCTTTCAGAAACTCCATGCCCAGCATTCACGATCCAGTGTCATCAAATCTGAGCCACCTTCTTATGAGCAGGCAAGCAGAGCTGTATAAAGGGAAAGGGCTGCAGAAAACACTGTCGCTCCCTCCATGAGGGTCCCGAGCTGCCATGACAGGCCTGCTGGGAAGGGGCTCTGCAGGTCTGGGAGCAGCAGGAAGCAGCAAGCTGGACACCCATTTGCTGGGGCGTCCAGAGGCACTGAGGTCAGAGGGGCCATCCACTGCTCAGTCCTGCCCAGCCCCCACAGCCTCGGCAAACCAAGGCCCGCTCCCCTCTGGCAAGGAAAATTAACTTAGTGCTGAAGCCTAGGTTGACGATGAGGGCAGAACTCGCCCTTCAGGGGACCCTCAGGCTTCCCGGGGGGCCTGTGAAGAAGACCCTCTCCCCTGAGAGCCTTGGCAAGACTCACAGGTGTGGAAATGGGCTGTGAGAGTGGCACATCAGCCGGCCCTGCACCCCACCCCAGAGAATGCCACGTGATCTGAGGCCCGGGCTGGGCTCCAGGACAATCCCGGGGGGAGCGCAACTGTGTGTCCGTGCCCGCGGCTGTCTTCTTTAGTGTCTGTGCCTTTCTGTGTGTCTGTGTGTATCTGTGAGTCTGCGTCTCTACGTCTGTGTGTGAGAATCTTTGTGGACCTATGTCTCATGTGGCTGTGTCTGTGTGAGTCTGTGTGTGCCTGTGTCTGTGCATGTGTCTGTGTGTGCACATAAACATATGTTTGTACTCGCACATGGGTGTGTTTCCTTCCCCCACGGTCGCCCCTGGAGTCTCTACCCTCAAAGGCCAGGGAGACAGAGCCAGTTTCACGCGGCTTGCGGTTGCAGGCAGAAGGCCAGTGGCTCGCCCCTCTGACCCGAAGGCAACCTGTGGGGGTTCCCTGCATTCTTGGGGCACAGCTGCCCTGGCCCTGCAGTGCGCAGGGGCAAGTGGGCGAAAGGAGGTACGAGGTGAGTCACTCTCGGCTCCGGCCCAGACAGCTCCTCAGGCCAAAGACAGTCGGGCTGAGATGCAGGAGTCTTGGTTTGTCTGGAACCTGCAGTAAATAAACAGGAAATTCTCAAGTGGCCCATGAAAATGACCTACAAAGAGTCGAGTGAAAACAGATAGTCTTCAGGAAAAACAGAGCTCATAATTCATACTTTCCTCCCAGGCTCGTTGTCTCCCAGAGATGTTTTTGGAAAGTTGTGAATGGATTTCAAACATGTATAATAGAAGAGCTGGGAAAGCCGGCTTCAAAGGGATGAAATCTCCATTTAGTTAAAGAAAACGAAGATGTGGGGAATTGGGTCTGGACACCCACACTCACGGCAGCTGCCGACTGCATGTGCGTGTGTCTTTCTGGATGCCCAAGTGTGTGTGAGGAAGTGTGAGGATATTTATGAAGTGTGCTCAGGCCCCCGAGAGCACATTGCATACATGTATCAAAAAATCCTGGTCTCTAGAAGCTTATAGGCCAACGGGTGACGCTGACACTTTACTGAAACTGTCTGTTTGGAGGGCATTAACTAGTTCCTAACATTTGTCACAAGCACTGCTGTAATGAACACTTTGTCATTTGTCTTTATTTAACTGTGAGTAAGTCCTACAAAAGGTTCCAGAGCTCTGGGAGCCTGAGGAAGGAGCCCAGCCGGGCAGCTTAGCAATATGGTGAAAACCTGTCTCAAAAGTTTTTTACGTTTTTTAAATGTAAAAAAAATGAAAAAAATGTAAAAAATGTAAAAAGGCTTGGGAATGTAGCTCAGTACAAAGGCCCTGGGTTCAATCCCCAGTACAGAAAAAAAATAAAATTTCTGTAGAGAGCATTAGCAAGTCACATGTGTGCAAATGTGTTGCAAGAGAACACAACCCATCGAGGGGTCCGTGCCAAACATGGCCAGGTACAGGCCTCAGCTGAACACTCTACTGGGAGTGCAGAGGAGCAGGGCCAGCGTGACTGAAGCAACGACACGTCTTCATCTGCACCCAGCACCACCTGAGGGAGGATAAAGACAGGAGAGCTGGGGCACCACTTAGTCATCCAACCAGGCAATGCTGGAGTGTATGTATGTATGTATGTATTTACTTGTATTGTACTGAGGATTGAGACCTTGCACTAAATTACATCGTCAGCCCTTAGAGAGACAGGCTCTCACTAAGTTACTAAATTACCCAGGCTGGGCTCAAACTTGCCATCCTCCTTCCTCAGCCCCCCAAAGTAATGAGGCTTCATTCATCTGTAATCTGGCCAGAAGGACCAGGAGGCCACTGAGTCCAGCCTTCCTCTTGGACCCCTGGCCCAAAGGGCAGGATGTGGCTGATGAAGACCAGCCATTCCAGACAAAGTAGGAGGGAGCTGTGTTCCCTGCACTTGGAGCAGGGCAGGGTGACTGTCCAGCCAGGCTTAAGCCTGATTCCTCAGCTTCAGTGCTATGGTGTGAATATGCTTTGTCCCTCTAAGATGCATGATGGAATCGGATTGCCATGGCGGCAGTACTGGGAGGTGATTACATCATGAAGAGAGATTAATACAGTTCTCACAAGGCTGGATTAGTTTCCACAAGAATAGGCTGTTGGAAATCAAGGCCACTATTTGTATCCAGCATGCTGCTGCTCACCTGTCCACTTCTCTAACACAAGCTGAAGCAGCACAAGGACCTCACCAGAAGCCCAGCAGATGCCAGCACCATGCTCAGACTTCCCAGCCTCCAAAATGAAATAAACGCCAATTCTATTTTTTTTTTGGGGGGGGTGATGCCAAGGATCGAACTCAGGCCCTTGTGCTTACAAGGCAAGCACTCTAATCACTGAGCTAAATCCCCAGCCCCGCCAGTTCTTTATAAATCACTCATGCTCATATATTGTGTTACAGCAACTGAAAACAGATGAAGAACATTCGTTCTCTTTCTCTTCTAGTTCTGGATTGTCCATTCAAAATGTGGCCATATAACTGAGCCGTCTTGTTTCCCATTCCACATCCTTGCCAGGGCCAAGCTACCAAAGTGCAGGGAACTAGATGGATGTGATTTCCAGGCCATGGTGGTCAACGAAGACTTCCATCAAGGACTCAGCTTGCTTCTGCTGCTTCAGGGGTGTGTGGTGGGCTTCCCCAAAACTCAAGGTTGCTCTGTGGATCCCTTCATTCCCACAGTCCCTGCTTAGTGCCTGACCTTAACAAACAGGAGCCTGGCATGCTGTGCCAGCAAAGGGGACCTGTTAAAAGGCTGATGAGTTCAGGCCCCGATGTGGGTAACTAGATATGTACTCTGGGCCCCATCACCCAAGACTCCGCTTTCATCCAGGATTGTGTGAAGGCCACTGAGAAAAAATATAATGATGACTCTTGCTTCCCACCCACCCCCAGACCTACAACTTCCTCCTGTGGAACATGTATCTATGTTAGACATCTAAACAGTGAAGGAGTTGTGCAGATGAACCAGACTCTGCATTTTACTTTGAAATTTTGCATACAATCATACAGAAGACATTTTCTGACCATAATGAAATCAAACTAGAAATCAATACCAAGAACACAACAGGAAAACCAATAAACACTGAGAACTAAACAAGTAGTCCTAAGTAATGCATCAAAAAAGAAGTCTTGCATAAAAAATGTAAACAACATGAAATAGAATGAAAATCGTAAAGATTAATTTATGCATCAACACAACTGGGCCACAGGATGCACAGGTCTCTGGTTAAACATCATTTCTGGCAGCATCTGTGAGTCTCTGGAGGCTATTAACATTCAAATTAGTGGACCAATAAGGTATGCAGATGGCCTTCCCAGTGTGCAGTGTGGGGACATCATTCAATTCACTGAGGACCCAAAACAGACCAAAAAGGCAAAGAAAGTTTGAGTTAATGCCCCACTCTTGCTAGGATATTGGACTTCTTCCACCTTCAGAGCGCCTCATTTTCAGGCCTAGACTGAACTCAGCACCATCCTCTCTGCGGCTGTCAGACATACCCTAGCCTCCAGCTTGCAGATGGTGGACTGTGGCCCTTCTCAACCTTCATAATTGTGTTAACTAATACTGTATAATATACACACATAATATAAAGTATAGCTCCTATTGGTTCTGTTTCTCTGCAGAACCCTGACTGATACAAAAATGAAAACACAGCATCTCCATATACATGAGATGCAGCTCAAACAGGGCTGAGTGGGGAATTTCTAGCACTAAAGGCCCACAGTGGAAAGCAGAGGAAGGACTTCTGGCATGACAGCATGGGGAGGTCCTTGTGCCCACCCCATGTTGTGTTAGTCAGCTTTCCATCACTATACTGAAATACCTGAGATATTAACTTATACAGAGAAAGGTTGACCTTGGCTCAGTTTTAGAGGTTTCAATCCATGATCAAATGGCACCACGGCTCTGGGCCACAGGTGGCACAGCACATGGTAGCAGGAGCATGTGCCAAAATAAACCACTCACATCACAAGCCAGGAAACAAAAGAGAGAAAGAAGTAGGGGCTGAGGTCCTACAGTTCCCTTTAGGGCCACAACTCCAGTGACCTAAGAAGCTCCCACCAGGCCTCACCTCCTAAAGACTCCATTACCTCCCAGCTAGCACCATGATCTGGAGACAAAGCCGTTAGCACATGGGAATCTGGGAACCTTCAAGATCCAAACCATAACACAATGAAATTGGTAGGAAAAAAGCATCTAGTGATGGTCCTGAAATATACAGCAAAGAAAAAATAATTGATTTAATAAAATCTACTATAATTCAATGAGAACAGCAAGTTCATGGAACCACGACCTGCTCCCTCTCCTCTTCCTCCTAACTCCACAAGACAGAAACTCCATTTCAGATGAATACAGCCAAGAGCACAGGGCTGCCTTTCCCCAGAGAGCCAGATGGACGGAGAGTCACAGTATCTGCACCAGAAGGAAAGATCAGCATTTTTCCTCCTGACTCCAGCTGTCTCAGGCTAAATTCAAGGTAAGTGTGACCCAGAGGGAGGGTTTCTCTGTGTCAGACACCTCCAACCATATAGAGGCTCTACTTTGGGCACTATGCCCTTGAAGACCATGTGGAAAGGAAAGCTGAAAAGACCTGAGGATACTCCCCATCCCCCTCCACTAAGCATTCAGCTCCGAAAGGGCCCTCCACCTGCGACACTGGTTGAGAAATGTGTCTTTGTCCCTACACCCTGCTCAATAGCTATGGTTCAGAGAGTTTTCCTGGAAGAGAAAGCAGAGAAGCTGAGTAAGAGACTCTGGGAGGAGAACAATAATCACCCTGGGATTAGAATAAATATCAAACTGACCTCCAGAACCACTCCTTTAAAGGGATCCAAATTGAATTGAATTCAACTATAAAGCAGTTTATGCCCAAAGGCATTGTTAAGAATAACACAACAATCAGCCAGCAATTACTGGGTCTAATAGCTGAATGTGCTCAGGGAAAGTGACAAAGAAATGTACTCCCCAAACCACTGTCAGGACAGTGACCACATGATTGTGCCTCCTCTCACTACAAATGCGTAAGGATGCCCTCCCCTGGGCTTAAAGAGCAATGTCAAATGTTTAACGATGGGTGGGGAGGGAGCGAACATATTTCACTAAAACAATCCAGCCATGCACCACACAAATAAACCAGAAAATAACAAGCCCTTTGTGGAAATTGGAGACCAGTACTCAGAACTGCTACAACATATTATCTAAAGTATTACAGAAAAATAGTAATGAAACATGCAAACAAGTAGAAAAGCGTAGTCTACACATCAACAAAAATACAGAGACTGTTAGAGTAACATGTCAGCTTTAGCAAAGACTTCAAAGTAGCCACTATAATACGTTCAAAACCCATGGTGAAAGGGAAAAATGATGGAAAAATTAATAATATCAGGAGTGAAAGATGAATTATGTTATCTAACAGATATTACAATTATAATAATAACAGAATATTAGGCACAGACTTGTGAAAATCAGTGAATTAAAGAAAGCCTCTGGATATGAGATTAAAATGGAAAATTAGGGCTGGGGATTTAGCTCAGTGGTTACAGTGCTTGCCTTGCAAGCACAAGGACCCGAGTTCGATCCCCAGCACCAAAAAAAAATAAAATAAAATAAAATAAAATGGAAAATTCAATAATATTTCTGTGTACTAGGAACAAACAAATGGAAGAGAAATAAAATTATTTACAAAAAATATGGTAACACAGCACCATAAAAAAAAATATGGTAACAATATCATATGAAATAGAGATTATCAAAGAAGGGAGATACATTTTTAAAAATAAATGAAAATGCTGGAATTGGAAAGTATAATAATGGAAATAAATATTTATTAGTTGGGCGAAACTATATATTTAATCTGGCAGAAGAAAGAATTAGCTAACAAAGAGATTAACAGATAGTATACAAATCAAAGAACAGAGAGAAAAATAAACGAAGAAAAATGAACAAAGCCTAAGAGACATGCAGAAATGAGATGCCAGTAAGTACACTGACATACACATCATGAAAATAGCAAAGGAGAGAGAAAAGAGACAAAAAAATTTGAAGAAAGGATTACTGAAAACTTCCCAAGTTGATTTTAAAAAATACACAACAAACCCCAAGCAAAGAGATCCACAAACAGTAAAATGTATTGTAGTATAAATAGTAAAATGCTAAAAGCCAAAGATAAGAATAAAATCTTGAAAACAGCAAGAGAAAAACAACTTGTAACTTACAAAGAAATCCTAATAGGATGAGCAGCTGACTTTTCATCAGAAACAATGGTGGCCAAAAGCAGTGGGGTAACATATTCAGAGTGTTTGAAGGAAAAACTGTCAACCAAGAAATCCAGCAAAGCCATCTTTCAAAAGTAAAGAGGAGGGCGGGGATTTAGCTCAGTGATTAGAGTGCTTGCCTTGCAAGCACAAGGCCCTGAGTTCGATCCCCGGCACCACAAAAAAAAAAAAAAAAAAAAAAAGTAAAGAGGAGATAAAGGCATTCTCACATAAACAAAAAGCAGGGTTTTTTTCTCCTAGCAGACTTCACAGCCCCCAAGAAAAGAATGATTAAAGGAAGTATTAAAAGCAGTTTTTCACACTGAAACAAATAACTTTAGATGGTAATTAGACTACACACACACACACAGAGAGAGTACCAGTATTGGTAATTATATTGTGTAATTATAAAAGACACTATAAATCCTTATTTTTTTCTTTTCTGTTAATGTAAAATGCAGTAGTATAA
Organism: Hystrix cristata; assembly: GCA_004026905.1. NCBI lineage: Eukaryota > Metazoa > Chordata > Mammalia > Rodentia > Hystricidae > Hystrix > Hystrix cristata. The sequence continues at coordinate 2,631 of PVJO010025073.1, read as the reverse complement.
AATGATATGTATACAATGTACAGTTGGGCATATGACATAGAAATATAATATATTTGCCAATAATAGCACAGAAAAGGTGGGTGGCAGCAAAACTGAATTGAGATAAGGAGGTGATTCCAGATGGTAACTTGAACTCACAGGAACAAATGCAGAGAACCAGAAATGGTAAGTAGGACTATTAGCATAACAGAAGCTGTACATACATACTCACTTGCCTTTCTTCTCTTCATTTCTTTACAAGACATAATTACAGTCCTGTGTTGTGCAATGACTCTTCACTCAATGATGGCTGCACATGCAACAGTGATGCCATGACACTACAAGGGAGGTGAAAAGCCTTACCCCTTGTGACGTTACCGTCATCAAAACATCCTCATACAATGTACCACCCACGTGTTTGTGTCAAAACACTAGTGTAAACAATTCTGTCATCTTTATTTTTTTTGCTGACTTCCTTCAGATCCCAGCCCCCCTCTGACTAAACATTTATTTCTAATTTAGCTGCCTATAATAATTGGGGTGCATCCTCGAATGGGATAGTGCAAACCCAGACTACTCCTCTCTCCTGTTGCTTCCTGGCTTCACTAAAGTGAGCAGCTATGTGCTCCCATGCTCTCTGCCATGATCCACTGCCTCACCACAGGCCCAAAGTGTTGGGGTCAAGTTGCCATGAATGGAAACCACTGGAGCTATGACCCACAGTACACCTTTCCTCCTTATAAGGTATTTATTTTAGGTGTTTTCACAGTGGTAAAAAAATCTGACTAACACAGCAGTGCATTAAAAATCAACAGAAACATGCAGGTCTTGAAGAAGCTAGCAAATCCTGCTGATGTAACAAACACTGTAGATGAAGTCCTTGCCCCTCCACTGCCAGAACAAACATTTGTTCAGAACATCAGTTGTCACATGAACCCTTTGTTTTCACGAACAGAAGAGTTTGTTTGGGGACCAGGGGTAGGCTGGCAAGTGGGTAGTAGAGAAGACATCACAGCAGATGTTCTTTCTCAGGCTCCTTGCTCTGGGTTTGAGCTCCTGGGTCAGGAGAGGGAAGCCAAAGCCAAGAGATAAGGGTTCCTTGAGCAATGTGGTAAATTTCTGGCCATTGGTAGACAGTCTGAGAACACCTAACTTGTTGAAGAGAAAGTATTAGAGACTTTCTTAGAGTCCAAAGGATGTTCTTCTACTCTGTCCAGGTGACAAAATGTGGCTTAGAGCTGTCTGTGCATCCCTAGGTTTTTCTGCTGCTCCAGAGAGGTGTTCTGTGGCAGACTACGCCCCCTTGGCGATGAAATGGAGTGGGGCAGTGCATTACACCTTCCTTATTACAGTATAACAAGGACTGTAATATGACCTACTTCTGGGTCATAGCCTCATGACCTGTGAACCAGGTCCACATCAAATTTTATGTAAAACCTGAGTGAGTACCTTTCTTTCCAGCATTTAAGCAATATTTATGAACATTGGCTACATGGAGAAAAGTATAACCAACATACAGAAAGTATATCGAGGTACTGAAAGCTCTGTAGAATAAATATACAAGCCAGTTACTACAGATTGTAGTTTAAAATGCACCATATGCAGATCATATCTTAATGTTCAAAGTTGAACCCCTTGGAACTTAAAAATAAGATCATTTCTTCTGCGAAAGAAATGTAAGCTCACAGAAAACAGAAACTACAATCACCTATGCAGGAAAGACAAGGAAACTGCCCGGCAAAGTTTAGAGAGAGGCCTTCATCCCACCCTGTTTGTATTACTAAGCAAGAAGGAATGAATATAAACGGGCTGAGGAGTCAACAGAAGAAGCTAAAAAAATAGAAATGAGACATGAGGAATGCATCTTAAAAGACACACACACACATCAGGATAAAAACAAAAGTAAATGAACCGGCAAGGAAAAAAACATCCAAGCCGGGTGTGTAGCTCAGTGGAGAGCACTTGCCCACAAGGCCCTGGGTTTGAACGCCAGTGCTGAAAAGCAAAGCATCTACCTTGATAAGTAAACTAAGGCCTGCTCCGAAGAGGAGATTGACTGCAGGCCACAGGGTGTGACCTTCAGGAGTCCCCTCCAGCTGTTGACATCAGCGGGCTTCTCAGAGCCCCATCTTCTCCATCTGCTGGAGCCAGTGGAGTTTATCTGAGGTTAGTATGAATCCAAAGGCCATGTGCCTGAGCCATGCTGTGAGCCATGCTGTGAAGCAGCCTCTGGTACCAATTTGTCTCACTCTAAGTTGCCCTCCTCCTCCTCCTCCTTCATTTAACTGCTGAGTAATCTTGGATAACTTGGGCTGGGTCATTTGTTCCTTTTGAGTCTCAGCTTCCTGGACTCAGGTCCCTCCAGCACACGGGCACAAAAACACAGTGTTGTTCCATCCCCGTTAACACCCAGCCCCCCAAGCTGGCCCAAGACAGAGCAGGCTCATGGATGAACACCTCCCAGGGAATACTGGGGTCTTTAAGAACAAGCTCCCCCACCAGAGCCCCACCCAGTTTGCAGATTCATGAGCAAAATAAATGTTGGGTGTTGTTAAGCCACTAAGTGTTGGGATGACTCGCTGCAGGGCCGTAGTGACCAGGAAAGGGCATTCGGGAAGAAATTAAAAGCAAGTGCATAGATTGAGGACAAAA
>PVJO010025072.1:0-23334 GCA_004026905.1 Hystrix cristata | reverse complement strand
CTTCCAGAGCCACTGAGTCCAAAGAGCTATATATTTGAAGAACTTGTCATGATAAACAAAAATCAAAGCTTTTAAGGTTATAACTCCCCGGAGTAGGAACAAGCCAAGGACACCAATACCATTACCACCGTCAGAATCTGTCCATGGCGTTGCACTTTTCAATCCTCTTTGGTTTGGCAGTATAAGGTCATTTCAATTCCCTGGAGTATCTTTCTTTCAGCAAGACATCGGCTCTCTGTGAGTGATTTACTTGATTGGCATTTATATATTCTGCTGCTTAAAATCATTCATGTGACTAGCAGCCCTTAGAATATAGAGAGATGCTAACACAATGTCTCACAAACCACATCTATTCTTGTATGCACTTTCTCAAGTCGATTGAAATGGACTTAATCTAAACAAATTGAGATCTGTATTATCTCATCCATATTCATGTTTCATGTCCATGAAAGTATACAAGGATAAGTCAAGAGTTTTGGATTCATTTATTATGTTCAATTAAAAATTGCTTATTTTCAAAAGATTTTCATATAAACGTAAGCATTAATGGCCACCAATTTAAGCTTCTTAAGCAACTCCATATATAATTCCATGATATTTCTTAGTTTAAAAGTTCTTTAGATTTGATTCAAAATAACTATTGGAGTTGTCTTTTTCTTTTTAAAAATTGTAAAATCTATTCTTTCTATCCATGGAACGATCATTTCTAAAAGTAAGAGATTTTTCAAATGTAAACCTTGGATTAAAATAGATTTCAAATATATTGCATTAAAGCAACACTGTTTCTATGAAATTAGGCTCTTTTTTATAATTATTTTGCAGTAATGTTTTATTCTGTGGGTTTCTATCTGTCAAAATATTTTAAAGGTATGGGTAGTATTTTGCCTAATTTAGCAAAATTGTACCATGTAAGGGCTTGGCAAAGTATGGCTGCAAAATGGTTCCAGAATTATTCTGATTGACAGACTTTTAGAACCTGTGTAGCAAAATATTTAAATGTTTTCTTTTGTTACTAGCCATTTAGAAGGAGAAAATTCTTAAGTGAAAGGTTTTTTAGGAAAAATTATCTACTTACTTGTTTATTAAGCAGTATATTATGGGCATGAGAAAAAGACTATCCTCTATTTAAGGGATGAACAGAAGCCCAGTGTAAATGAACAAGTACATACTTCCTGTTGTAGTAAGTATTTATTAAAAAAAAAAAAAAAGAAAATGAAATCCACAGTATACCAGATCCTCTTCTATGTACTTGGGATATATCAGTGAACAAAAAAGATTAATACTTCTGTTGAAAAAAACTACTGTTCTAGTAGTATAAAATAGGAACTAGCTGTTAGTCATAAAATTAAAGTGACAACTGACAAGAAAAAAGTGCAAAGTAATTTTAAATAGAGTAAGTGCACAGAACACAAATGCTTGGAGAGAGAGAGAGAGAGAGAGAGAGAGAGAGAGAGAGAGAGAGAGAGAGAGAGAGAGAGAGAGAGTGTGTGTGTGTGTGTGTGTTAGGGGACAGAACCGTGATTGCAATTTTAAATAGAGTTATCAAGGATCTACCCATGGCAAAAATGAGAGTTTAAGGAAGACAAACAAGAATAACGGAATTATCCCAGTGTGCATCTATGAGAAGTGCAACAAACTGGGAATATCAGAAAGTCTAGTATTGTTGTAATGGAGAAAGTGAAGGTGACATTAATATTGAATAAATCAAGGGACAGATCATGTGGAGTGTTGGGGTGCACCATCAGGAATTTGGCACTCATCCTGAATACACTGTGGAGTCTTTGCAATGAGATGGGCTAAGGAATGACCTGATCCTCATCTGGCAAATGACTTAAGCAGACTTTTTCTCTGCAGTGAGGGAAGATAAAGTGGGAGCTGGGGTGTGAAAGACATTGCTATGAAGTGAGATGAAAATGTTTAGACAGATCTGTTACAAACTAATGAATGGATTATCTTTACCTAAGAAAACCTTTTAGGAAAGAAGCGTCATGAGGTATTTGACCTACAACAGTAGCAAGTAAGGTAAACGGTTTGTGCTAGCGAGAGTCCACTCTGTGGAATGTTTGGGAAAGATGTACTTATTTCTAGAATTGCTTTAGATAAGCAAATTTGAAAGCTATGGGTTTGCTTTGCAATTCTACAGATAATGCAATGTGAATTATAAATCCATGTTAGTATAAAGTAGAGACGCCCTCTAACCCAACTGTCTCTTCTGATTTTGGTGAGATGGTCACATACTTCATTAGAAAGGTCATCTATTGCTTGGGACATACATAATTTGATGAAATAAAAAGAAATGAGAGGGAATCACACTGGATATCCTGGATTTCTCCCTGCATCATCTATATTCCATGGTTATTTTTAACCTTGAAATTATTAAAAAGCTCACTGGTGGGTCAAACCTCTAACTGGAGAATCTCTCTTGACATTTCATCTCTGGTAGTTGCAGATGGCAACAATCCGGACAAGAAACGGTGGTGTCTCCTATCCAGATTATAGCAACAGAGATGACGTACACTTTCAAATTACAAAAGTTTACTATAGTATTCTTGGTTGTAGAAGATAAAATGAGACAGGATTTGAGAATAACTCCAAGGCGTTTGGCCTGAATGGTGTGCACTCATCCGAAATGTGCAAGGCTGCAAATAGATCGCGAGCACGTGGAGACCAGAGACACAGAGGAGGCATCTGTTGTACAGTTCTCTTTATCACGTATGTAAAGTGTAAAAAGCAGGGGAGTATCCGTGATGAAGGTATATATTTGCCATTTGACATCATCTTGAGGGCGTTTAAAGTCCTTACACTAGAACAGAAATCTAAGCAAATGAGTATTTACAGAGTAAATGAGAGGACTAAGGACTGAGCCCTGAGACATGACATTAAAAGATCAAAATGAAAAATGGGAAGCAGAAGACAGAGAGAGAGAGAGAGGAGAGACAGAGAGACAAAGACACACGGAGGGACACAGATGCAGAGATATCCTGTATCCTACATAGTAGGGTAAGGACACTAAAATACAATGAATCTGTGGGAGAATGGAGTATTAAACCAAGTGAGACATAGTTCAGAATTGAGCAATGTGATGATTTTGAGGAGTGCAGCTTAGTGGAAGTTGAATTCCTCATTCTGTGATAAACATATGTCTTTTTTAAAGGATGCCATGATAGATTTATTATCAAGGTGATTATTTAAAAAATTATAGTTCTGTAGTAGCTCAGCTTTCAGGGAAGCTTAAATGTAAACATAATTTTCAGCGGCTTATTTCTAATAACAATCAAATCGCTTGGATTTTCTTCTTTGAGTAGTTTTAGATTATTCTTGCAACGTTTACAATTCCTTTTAAATGATTTAATGTTTTAAATTTCCTAAACTGACTTGTCACTTTTCCATAGGGTTCTGAAATCATCTACGATCACTCTCCTTACGTTTAGAACACAGACCAGAAGAGGAGACGTAAACATAAAAAGATGAAGGAATTCTTTAGTATACGTGTTAGAGAAAAAGCAAAACATGCAAACAGAACAAGAAGTGAGTGGGACATTTTGAACGTATCTAACCAAGTAGATGACATAGTGTCCCTCGACTCAGTGTTCCATATCATATAGATCATTAATAATTTATTAGATTGTTTTATCTTGTCCTTGTCTTTTAAAAAATCTTGTGGAAGATTTACTAGCAGATGAACCCCACTTCGCGTCTCAGCAGGGTGATCTGGAGTTTCTGAACCCTGCAGAGAGCAGGCTGAGGCAGCAGAGAAGAGCCACGTGTCCTAGATGGATGTTGGCTCCCTGTTTTCACTGTCTTGGTCCATATCTTATTTTTTTTTATAGATTTTTATTAAAATTTATCCAAAATTGCACAAACTTACAGGCCATTACACAGGCTTACAGACCACAATACATTGTGCCTTTTGCTTCTGACAGTGAGCAATGTAAACAACCACATAAATGCAGCATTAAGTCACAACTACATGAAGTTATTCTAGTACCTCATGTATGTGTCACTGATTTAAATTTGGGTTATTAGGTTCTTATTTTTAAGATATCATTATTCCTCTGGATTCCCATTCCCCTATCCCTTTGCCCTCTTCTTGTTCCCTTGGACCCTTTGTCTCTTAGTTTATATCTTACACTTTTTGTATCCATTGTTTATCCTTTTTTGTTTGTTTGTTTGTATTTTATCTCACTCAAATGAGGGACACCATACAGTATTTCTGCTTGTGAATCTGGTTTATTTCACTCAACATTACATTTTCCATATCTTATTCTTATCCCATCTATTACATACATTTTTCTACAGTCTTCTAACTATGTCCCTGTCCATCGGTCTAATATTTATAGAAATGAGTAATAATTTTGATCTTATCAATAAACTGTTAAACTATTTAAAGTATTTGATAGCAAACTTCAGTTCACTGTTTTTATACTAATCCAGTAGGTTTGTTCTAGTGAAGTTTATGCGTTTGGCTTAATTAGCTAATACTCTGTTATTGATTGAAAGCTAGGTGAAGTTTTGCTATGATAGTTATTTTAGTATTTAAATATGATGATGCAGACACCATGCATTAAGTTAAAAATGTTTGCTTGCTTGGTGGGTAAAAAATGACCAGTAGTGTTTTTCAGCAGTGATTAAGTTAGACAGAGCACTGCCAGACAGGAAATTCATTTGGGTCGAGTAAATCATAAATACAGATCAAAGAGGGAGTAACAGGGTTTTGATTAATATATTTGAAGAAATAAAATGTGACAACATTTTAAAAATGATTTTCAAGAAAATTATACCTAGGCACCATTTTCTAATTAAAATAATCAGGTTTACTTGGCATAAATCCATGTATTCAGAGACATAATCTCAAAATCTGAAGATGTTTGATTACAGAAAACTAGTTATTTTTAACATGAAGACAGTTGTATAATGTCATCATGTTAAATGAAGGTTGAAAAGCAGTAGTTTCTGTTTATTTCCTTCTTTATGTGTACTACTGTCAATATATCCCATCTTGTCTCCTGTCTCCTCTGTAGTAGCTGTTGAGCAGGGTGTTCTTATAGTTGCTCCTTTAGCTCATGTATTACTAGGACTGTGTTTTGGACATGATCTTCCTCCTAAATATTTTCTACACATTCATCAGTGCTATGTACCCTATTTTGGGAAAACTAAAGATATTTTAGTAAATCTGTACTTTCAAAAACATAAGTGAAACAACTCCAGCAATATCAACTGTACAGAAACTTTTAAATAATAAATTTTCACTCATAATGTTTCAAAACTGGAGGATTATTATAAATCTTGCTATTATTATTTCTTACGTGGCAGTACTACATCGGATAATAAAAAGAATGATTAGCCCTAATATGTCAACGTATGGGAAAAGAGGAAGTTGTTGAAATCTACCAGAATATCTATGGATGATTGTACTTATGCTTGGGTTTTTATTTCAAAAAAGGTAGTGATCATACAAAAAAGGGTGCATGCTGTAATAAAAATATTAGGTTAGGGATACAAGGGCTAACGTTGAAAATCAAGTCACCAATTATAGTACAGCAGACAAATTTTGGAACTCAATCTAGGTAATGCTGAATTATCACCCTGGTATTTCTAATAAACATACCCACTCAGCAATTAAGTGCTCCTGTGAGAAATTATGTTTTTTTATTATGTAAGAGCAAGGCCTTCATGAATGAGTCCTTCAGTAAAAAGCAGCTATGTTGCACCAAACTCAGAATGTTTTCTGGGGACAACTAGAAAAGATTTATGGATTGAGACGCATGACTTATGGTAAGAGCTTACTAAATACAGTAGTTTCCATTTTATTACATGTAAAAGTAATGAACTATGCTCATGAAAATAGGTAAGGCCATCTTTCCCTTTCTCCATGGTGCCCACAACCAGTACTATTCCAGAACACTATGCAAAATATGATAGGTTGACTCTGAAAAATCACAATTTAAGTAATTGTCATATTTTAAGGTTATTTGTATTCAAGTTTAGTGAAACAAAGTGAATTTTTCAGGACAATGTTATTTCCAAAATAATGTAATCATTTTAAAGCAGGTTCAGTGTAAATTATAAAGAAGAAAACTAGAAAAAGGATATATAAGTCCCATTTGAAATTTCTGCTGTCAATTTGTTTTATATATAGTGTATGGCCCCATTATACTTGTGTTAAATAGAAAACAGGGGATTATAATAATACATTTCATTTAGACTTAGAAAATTGTTTTCATGAATCCTAGGAAATACATTACTTTGAAACACATTACAAATTTTATCCAGGATAGAATACATTAAAAAAAAAATGGATTCTGACTCTGTGTCAAGGACTTATTTGCGTAGATCTCCATTCAGACCCATGTTTAACTGTGAGTGTCAAATAGGTAAAGACTTACTTATAATTAGTATAGCTGTATTTTATTTTCGATTTAAAATATTTCAGCCTTGCCATCTTGGTTTGAACTGCGCTTACTGCATCATTAGGAAAACATATGCTAGGAATCATCAGTATATCATAGTTTAAACATTTATTTTACAGTCTGACCTTGTAAATTTTAAAGGGTAAAACAAAATATAGAGGTCTTTCTTTTTACAACTTACGAGTAGTAATCTAAATAAGCTTGTATTATTGTGTATTTGTTGGAAATAATTTGCATATCCATCTTGGAGTCTTATTTTTCCAATGACCTCGATGGAACAGTTCGATTTCATCTGGTGAGTGACAACCCACAGCCTCTATGCGTGCGACTTCCATTTCCCAGTATACGCTCAGGTCTGCAGAGCCACGAAAAATATTATCCTTGTATGATACTCTTGCACTCTAGGAACTCCTACAAAATTACTCTTCTCAGCTGAGACATAATGAGCTCCTCTTTGTGACCAGGTTCAATATCCCTTCTTTGTGAAACAGGGAAAGGGAAGAGAGAAATTGCTCAGGATGCAAATTATGTGGACTCTCCTGACCCAGGTGAAGCAGACCTTACAAAGTGCCTGTCAGGGAGATGTAAATTTCTCATAGGCAGCTAGATCGCTGGACTCAAAGGAAATTATTGATTTTCCTGCAGAGTCTCCAGTGCAGAAATGAAAGACTTCCCGGTTTGTGATGTAGCTGCTTTCTAGTTTTTCTTTTGTTAAATCATGTCTTTTTCACCTATTCATACTAGAGTTCATGTGGCATAAAGCCTTATTAAAATATATGTATTTCTCTCCTTTAAAAGCAAATCTAAAACAATGAGAAAATGGGACGAGGGAGCCTTTCAGTAGGGTCGCAGAGGAGAAAACTCCAACACCATGACATCACTATCTATACTTTAATCAATACACATTAACACAGACTGCATTATGCATATGTAAAACCACGTGTGCCATCACAGTGAAAGATGGCATGGCAATTAAAATCTCAAAAAGGCTAAGGAGACAATGTAAGATTAAGTGCACTTATATTACTTTAAAACTTCTCGTTTCTCTAATGTTCACTGCCGTGTCCTTTTTTTTTTTTTTTTTTTTTAATGATTTCAAATCTGGAAACATTAGCAAAATCCAGCACACTATTTATTATCTGAACCAAAATCTGTGTGCTTTACAATCACCTACCATTTGTAGATAAATGATGATGTGTATGGGTTTTAAAATGGTTTTTCTTAATGACTGAAAGACAACAAATACCCCCATATTTATTTTGTTCCTTCTTAAGGTTTTCTTTTTTTTTTAAATATGGCTTTATAAAATAAAGCATTAATATAGAGAATTCTATGAACTCTAAGTTGTATTTAGAAGTTATGTTAATTCACGCTTTTAAATTGAAATTTAAGGTGAATTTTAAGTTTATATCTTTTCCATTAATTGCAATATTTAAGCAATTGCTTGTAAGCTCACAATCTCTGAGGACGCTTAGATGACATAGTGACAAAGAGATAGCGTGCTTGTCACCAAATCTGGTTAGAAACTGACTTCCATGAGACCTGTGGGGCGAAGAGTGTGCTCACGCACAGTTCTTGGGCCACACTGCTGTGATTACTTCCGTCATTCTGAGTGAACATGTAACTGAAAACAGGAAGAGGATAGTTAATGTTCTTGCTCTTTTTTAATTTTGTCCGTGAGGAGAGATGCAAATCTGCATGCTCCACCTCAGGGAACCCCAGGAGCACATTTGTGCTGGGATTTGAGCATCCGCATCGAGCACTAAGGAAGCAGAGTAATGAGACCCTGACATGCTACCGGCTGACATGTAGGTTTTATTAGATTAAAGGCTCTGAAATGCCCATAAGGCAGAATGAACCAGTGCATGTTCTCCACTTCTAAAAGGTACAGAATTGTTCTGGTCCATAAAACAAGTGCATGCCGCTCATGTCTATATATCTTTCTAAAATCGGTGTTGCCTTTGTTTCCTTTCATATTTCCTTAAAGAGAGAAATGGTGCTCCTGTAATATTTCTCACTCACTATCAAGATTTTATCTGTAAAAATATTAACTACCTTAAAGAGATATTTAAAGAGATGTTTAAGTACTCTATTACAGCTTATGCTTATATATCTCTGATTAGGGGAACCCATGATTAAAAGATCCTTCTGTCTTCTTAAATCACTGACTTTAACTACATGTTTCCTGGTATTTTCAATCAAATATTTTTAAAAAATAATTATGGATGCTGTTGAAACTTTCTAGTTATATCCTGGGCCTCCACAGGCATGCAGTACTCAGTAGTCACACTGGCCCAAGAGATTTCCCTCTCACTTTTGTACTCACTCCGCATACTTTATGTGTTGCTCCACTACAATAGATTTTACGTCATGATTTGGTCATATTACACGGTAAGGTTGGCCTTAAAAGAGGTTGTGATTTAATCACCTAGAGCTTTTATTATTTTTTAAAATTTTATTTCAGAGGTACATTTTAGATATACATAATGATAACATTCTTCATAGGTAATTTGTACCTGTACATGGTATATCTTGTTGCTTCTTTTTTTTTCCTATTCCCCTCCTCTCCCTCCCTTCAACCCCTCCTCCTTCCTTATTTACAAAAGCTTCATTTCCATTTTTTTCTTCTATTCTTTTTTTCTTCTCCCTCCATTCTTTTCTCTCTCCCCACTCCTTTGTTCCCCTTCCCATTTGAACAACTTCTTCCCTTTCCCAATATAATACATTTTAGTCCTTATTTACACTTTCAGTTTCTTACACCAGAGAAACAATGTAGTATTTAGACATGTATGTCAGATTTATGTCACTTAAAAATATGGTGTCAAAATGCATCCATTTACCTAGAAATATCTCCAGCTTATCTTTCTTTATGACACAGTAGTACTCCAGTGTATTAAAAAGATCATCTTTATACATTTATCAGTTGATGGGCATTTGGGCTGTTTCCAAGATTTAGCTATTACAAACTGTGCCGCTATAAACATGGGTGTGCATATTTTGCTGTGGTATGATGCTTTTAATTCTTTTCATAGAGACTTTATAAGAGCAGATTTTTTTCTAGTTGGGAGCAGAGGGAAACAAGAGAGATTTGAGATGTGTCAGAAATCCATCTTGACTGCTGACATGGAGGGACTATGTGGCATAACCTGAGAGCAGCCGCTCACACCTGAATTCTAGCAAGACACTGGGAACCTCAATACCACACCCCCTAGGAAGCCAGTGCCACCGACCGTCCCAGAAGTAGACCTGTCCGTAGCCAGGCCTCCAGATGAGGACTCCATTAGTCAACACTTTTGATTTCAGTAGCATGAGATCTCAGAACGTACAGACTCCTTCCTGAACAATAAAAATAATGCAATCATGCATTTGCATGAAGTGGCTGAATTCGTGGTAATCTTTTACATAGCAACAGACAAAAAATACAATGTTATATGTATTAAAGAAATTCAGTGGAAGGCCCTGTTGGTGTAATTACCCAAGTAGTTTTTACTTTATTTTTATTGCTATCTGTGAACATTTTGAGGAATGGTGCTTTCTTTCTCAGCTCAGGTGTAATTTACAAAAATGTATATATTGATGGTATGCAATTTATAAAATATAATGCTTTGATATATGCAGACATTGTAAAATGAGTGCCATAAAAATCTAGTTAATTTACGCATCAACGCTCACCTTTTTTTTTTTATAGTGAGAATGTTCAATATTTTTACTCTCTAAGCAAATTTCAATTAGAAAATATAATAAGGTTAACTATAACCAACACACTGAACATAAGATCTCCCGAAATTTTTCATCCTGGGTAACTGAAATTTTCTATGATTTGACCATTGTCTCCCCTTTTCCCTACCTCACAGCCCCTGATAATCACCTCTCCACCTCTTATCTCTGCTGGTACAACTGTATGTTTTAGATTTCACATATAAATGAGAATGCACAGTGTTTTTCTTTCTTTTTTTTTGCACTATTTCAGTTAGCATGATATTTTCCAGACTGTGACAAATGAAATCATTTCTTTATAAGGCAAAAATCATATTCTATTGTAGAAATCACACATTTTTGTTCACTTATCCACTGATGATGATATAGGTCATTTTCATATTTTTTCTACTATGAATAATGATGCAATGAACAGTTTTAATTAAAAATGACCATTAATATTTTGGGCACTTACTATATTAGACACTGAGTTCCTATTTACATGAGTTTTCTCATTTAATCTTCATAAATATAATATAAGATAATTTCTTCAAGGTGAAAAAGATAACTAAATTTCAAATCAAAATATGAAACCAATAATTTTGATCACATACTGTTCTTGGCTGTCAGGATTTCAACAAACCTCAGAGCCCATGTAGGTCTAAGAGCAAAACTCACAATATTTTGAATAAAGACCCTCTGCTACACCAAAGGAAATTTCTGGGTAGAATAAAAACATAAACTGGAAAGTTCTTCTCCATAATACAGTATTTGAAGCCCAAAGCAACACATAAATCTACATCTACATTTTATCAAAAACTTTGGAGGAGTATGCTCATTGTGTTCTGCAAACATGTACTAATAAAAAAAAAAGTAAGTCATTCATCTAAACAAAAATGTTTGGTGTAGGAATGTAGATTGATACAGCCAGTGTAGAAACCAATATGGAGCTTCCTTACACAATTAAAAATAGAAAGAGCATATATTTTAGTTATACCTCTTCTGGATATATGTAGCCAAAGGAAATTAAATCACCATTTCAAAAAAAAATCTACATGATAGCAACATGATCCACAACATATGGAAACAACTGAAATATTTGTAGATGTGTGAATGGATGGATAAGGGACTGTAGTACAGACATAACAGAAAATTCTGTTACTTCATTTCCCTTGTATGATGGGATCAAACCCAGAGCCTGCACTCTACTATGGAGCAGCATCCTCAGCCCCCTGCCATCTGTGTCACCATGGATGAGCTTAGAACATATTGAGCTTCATGATCTTACTTACATATGAAATCTGAGAAAAACAAACACAGAAAGTTTAATCATTTTTGTAAGAATCCCAAAAAGATAACTATAAATTTCTAATGTGAGTGTAAGCAAATTGTTTTGCCCTGACACTTTGATAATTTCATACTTTTACAAAACAGATTACCATTTTGCTATAAGTTTAATTGTGCTACCGTGCCCACCACACTGTGTGCCATATAATAATTTTTTTTTTTGTTGTTTTAAATGACAGAGGAAACAAAAATAAGCATTGGTTTGGAAAAGGTTTAGTGTTTCCTTCACTCTGGAGTGTGCCTGGCTTCATGGGGACCAAGTTTCAATCTTTGTCATCCAGTGTCCTGATAGTATGGTGAGGCCACAAAGTAGATTTGTCCTGAAATGAGAAAGACACCCGGTCCATCACCTGTGGGCTAACTAGTGTTGGAGAATAACAGCACAGAGGTGTAGTTAGCTATATGACTCCCTTTCCTAATAAGGACTGAATGGCTCCATTTCCAGCCCATAACTACTGTATCTGTTTTCCAAATTTGAGACTATCAGATCTGAGAGTATACAAACTGAAAAAATGTTATTTTTTTCAAATCTTTTCAGGTGCATAAAATATACAATAAAATCCTTGTTATTAAATATATTTTCACTAAGTGTTTCTGATTAAGTTTTTTAAAAAGCTATTTTCCTTTTCTTTGGGAAAAAAAAAACTAAACTGCAGTTTCTCTTCATATTTAATTTTCATTCTTGGAATTGTTGCTGAGGGGAAAATAACTTTTAAAATAATTTTCTCTGTAATTAGGTAAATGGGGACCTACAGGCCTAACATGCTTTTAATTTGGGAATTACTTATTTCACTACTTAGAGAACAAAATAATTGAAAGTGAAAAAATTTTAGGCAAAACAAAGAGTTAACCCTTTTTCTGATTTAATCTCTGAAGAAAGGATTTTAGCCTGGTACAAAAACTGACAAGATCTTTATCTACAACACAGAGAATGATTTCACAGTTTTATATATTCCTTTGTCTTTTAAAGATTAATTCTATGATCCTCTAAACTGCTATTTCTCAAAGTTAATTCTTTGACTTATGAATGCCCCCTACTTACTGCTTATTAAAATTTTCGGGGTTGTAGGATATTATAGTTATACTAATTTTCTTTATCTATTCAGAGGCAGTGACATTGAGATGTTTACGAACACAGTTAGAATGCCAGGGTGCATATATTTGAATATTATTATCCACCACCTTAAATTCTGGGTGACCTTGGAAAATTCATTTTACCAGTCTGTGCCTTGGTTTCTACAGAAGTAAGAGATGTGTGTAGGCTCATATAGAAGGTGTACATATTAAATGGATTATTTGAGGGGAAGCAATAGCAAATAATAAACACTTTATACAGATTAAGGATTTATGTAAGGGGTTAGAAACCTCATTCCCTTACTAGAAAATGTCTTTGAATCTTACGAAATAAATCCAAGGCCACCTTGCGGGGCTGTGCAATGTGTGCCTCCCAAGGCTGTTTTGTGGGAGGAATTTTAGAGGCCAAAATACCATCTCCGCCCCCGTCACCCAAACACACACTCCAGGCTGCACATCCTGAAAGCCAGCTCTCGGCGGATCCGTCTACCTGGGAGGCTTACGCTTTCCTTAGTCTGGTCCAGGTTAAGAGTGCTCAACTAGAAGACCAAATGCAGTACAGCTTTGCTTGCCCCAATGCTTATATCTGAATGTATTTTATTATTTATTAACAGATCCAATTTCTTTTGGCCACTCCAGATCTGCCAGGCCTCATTTTTCTTTCCTCAAATTCATACAAAACAGTTTTTTTCTGATAACAAAATGTCAGACATAGCAATACAGAAACTCTTACATGTCGCGCACGCTCGCGTGTGTGTGTGTGTTACTAAAAATACGGTCTGAGTAAAATACACATTGCTATTGATCCCTCTCGAAATACTCACTTCCTTCTGAACACAATTCCTCATCACTCCTGCCACTTTCCGAAGCGGTTCGGGTGCTCCTCTTCAATGAGTGTTGTTATCAAGTGTGACCAAAATTACAACGAATGCTGTTGCCACATGCCATCTAAGAGAAAGGCAGCCTTGTAAAAATGTTACGTTGTGTCCTTGTCTACCTTATTTACTGGATCTGGCGCTGTGGGAATCTGGCTCTTCCCCAAAGTCAAAATGACCAGGGAATGTAAACATTTTCCCTCAGTGTAGGACAAGGCAGCCCAACAGCAAAACTGAAGACACTCGCTGCTTTAGAAGGTCCAGAGTCAGTGGGATAAATACATTCAAAGTGAGGGGTGGCGATGTGTCTTTCACTGGAATAATTTTTTAAAAAATCTAAACACAGACCCTATTTTTCGATCACACATTGTATATTTAAATCATGATTACTATGTATCCTTACAGACATTGGGGCCTGAATGCACAGTATGGTGGGCTGAAAAACTGTAGTAATATTGTATCATGTACTTGAGTTTAAAGGGCTTGCATTTTTTCCGAAGGCGAGACTATTACATGTAAAGTAGTAAAGCAAGCGAGATAGTAAATATGTAATACATATTAACTGACTTTTGGATAACTACTGAAAATTCAGATTTAAATGTAACAGTAGAGAAGAAAGCCAAGTACATTAAAAAAATAAATTAGAGGAGAAAAACAATGTTTTTGCCAACCAAGAATTTCTATACCCAACTGGATTTAGATGAAAATATAAAGACTCTTCAGCATTTAAAGTCAGAGATTATTGGAACTATATGTCAGTATGTACTTGTAGCAATTTAAACAAAATATTTATTGAATAAATTTCTTAATAAATTATTTTAAACATGACTTCAGCATATTTTGCTGTTTATGAATTCAAAGTATATTGAAGTAGATCATCAAATCATGATTTCAGTCATGGAGACTCCAGTGAACTGTGGTGACAGAACTTTCTAGAAGTTCACAAAGCAGAAACAACAGAGTGGGATTTGACAGGAAAGACATTACTGATTTGGATCTGAGAGAACAATTACACAGTATTATAGTTGTTATTTCTTCAAATTCTTAGTAAAGATGACTTGAAATTATGTGCAGAAAGCATAGAGAACACACAAAATAGGTCTAATTGGTACAATGAAGCAATATGGTGGACTCCGTGGCATGCCTTAAAATGGAAGAACCCAAAAAAGCAGCACCGTATAATTTAGACTGAACATCATACTATATAATTGAGCATACCTTTTGGAATTAGACATTGTGGCACATTGAACTGTGTCCCCCAAAAGTACATCATGATCCCAAAAATCTATGAATGTGATGTTATTTAGAAATAAGATAGTTTTTAGTTTAATCAAGTAATATTAGTGTCTTTAGGAGGATGAGTAAAGGAAGATTTGGATCTAGGAACACAGAAGACATATACAAGAAGGCTATGTGATGGAAGAGTTAGAGTTTGGAGTGATGCAGGTACTGTATTAATTAGTATTCACTGAGGATCTGCAAGCAGCCTCCAGCAGATGGAAGAGTCATAGTAGCTCCCTAAGAACTTCCAGAAATAAACTCTCATGACACCTTCATTGTAGGCTTCTGACATTCTTAACAGTGAAAAACTACAATTCTGTTATTTTTAAATGCCCAATTTCTGGTAATCTGTTGTAGCAGCCCTACCAAATAACACAGACAACTTTAAATGAGTTCTCATCTTTGCTTTATGATACTGAGTCAGTTCCTTCTCAAAATCCTTGTTGACTATTTCACAAAGTGAAAATGAACAAAAATCCACAGTAATTTTACTGAAAGAATTTGGACAGTGACCACCTAAGCAAGCACACTTCGGAGGACTGTAAGGATGATATCTGGATTACAGCAAACGCCAAGTCAGGGGTACCTGTAAGTTGTAGAGGTAGCATCACGACGGGCAGATGCAGGTCCACACAGCTGGCATGAAGAGGTCCAAATAGGCATCTAGATTGGAGTCGCAGGAGCGCGTCTTCAAGTACTTAGTAGATGCCTAGGTGGTGGTGAAGAAAAGAGGCGATGTAAAGGAACACAGTCCTAGAGGAACTGGTGCATCAGTTAGGACAGTAAAGAGCAGAGATAAATAGCAAGGTCTGTGCACCTAACAGGAGAAGTTCATTGTGTGAGAGGAAGGAAGGGACACTGGAAATCACCGGTCTCTGAGACCATACCCCGGATATCATGATGATTGCCAGATAGATGCAATGTATTATACAATCCCCAAAGACCACTCGTTATTAATAACCAACGTCAATTCTTAATCATTATAATTTTAATACTTCTTCATGGGGAAATTTGGATGATTACAATTTGCTTGTGTTTTGGGGAGAACAAATGCGACTTTTGCCAACTCCATTTATTTAATAGTTTACATTGGATTGTAATGTTGGTGGGCAGGTTAGGGAAATAAAGAACAAATCCAAATGAAAGGGAACGATGCTGTTTTATAAATTGAGTGAAACATCAGACAAGTGCCAAATCTGCTCCTTGATATAAAAAAGCAAATGACAATTGTTCAATACATGGTGTTAGTTTGCTAATAAAATGGTCCTGGAAAATAAGTAGGTTGAAAAATCTTATATGGAAACAAAATAAAGTAAAAAATGGCAATAACAAACAATAAAGATTCAGAGAAATATGAACTTAATTATGGCACTAGATGCACTTTAGAAATGGTAAGCCTAGATATACAATACACTTTCTATAAGAATGCATTTAACTAAGATCACAGAGATGTGACTTTATATGTATTTATCATATAAGTCTACTTGCCAAAAACTTCATTTCAGGAATTTCCTTGAGGTTATAGCTAAACTGTCCTATTTCATTAGGTCTTGATTTCATTCTGTGGGTGCAGAAATAAACAATTCACAGGTTTGCAGGAGACTATTACGTTCGTATGATGCAAAGTAAAGCTGATGGATAAGGAAGGGAACCACAGCAATACTGTGCTTCAAGGAAAAAAAAAATCTGTCCTCTAGACATAAATATGTAAATTGTTTTTCTTAACTACATTAAGCAATAATAAATTAATTTATATATTAAGCATTTATCAAGGGGTATTCCTAATATGTTAAAGTTTATTTGAATAAAAACCTATTTTCCTCTCAAAAAATACCTATATTTCATTCATTTCCTAGTTACCAGTATAAAATATCCCCTAACTCCACATAGTAGCAAAATGTCTCTAATTACGACAAAAAATGCTATAACATGTTGGAATGGGACCCATGTAATGTAGTTATAAACATATTTTTGTTGCCAAAGTACTTTTCCTATGTTTGTATTTTTTAACTTGTTCAAACTTATTCATACTTATTCAAAACATCAATTCATTTTGTGTTAAAGAACTTAGTCTTTTTTTCCATTTGTTGTTAAAATGAATGAGAAGTTGAAAATAAGATCCTAAGTGATACAAAAAATAAAAATAACTATAATAAAATATTACCATGACTCTCAGGTCAACATTTTAAAACTCATGTTATAGAGCATTTTAATTCAGTGGTTAACATGTTTCAGGTAAATTTCATGTATGTTCTTGCAATGTTTAAAACTTAAATATAACATAAATGGGAGACTTGTATTATTTGAAAGGAACAATGTTTTACACACCGATCATTAACCACTATTTTTTTTTTTAATTCTAGTGTTAATATATTGCTTTTCCAGGGTAATACAATTAAGTGCTTGCAACCATTTAACTCATATTTGGGTAATGTGTATACTGCAAAAGCCAGGTATATAAGCAAGCTAGAAAAATGCACAAGTAGTGTGAGATGGTTTTGTGAATGGAAAGGGTCAGACAATCACTGTAAATCTTTAGCAAGCACCAAACTGGAATACGTTCCAATTGAATCTGTGAGCAATGTTGTTCAGAAATTTCTACATTCTTATCCCAAATCTTAGATGTTTCCTTTCTCTACTCATTCTTCAGGGTAAAATTTCATTGCTTCACAAATGTATTATATCATTACAGTAACAAGTATGTATTTTGTACCTTCTTTGTCCCTAATATATGGTTGTCTCACATTGTATTGATTCAGTTAAGGGCTTTCTGCGATTATTCATACAATATTAAATGTGACACTTTACTATATATTCTCATGTTCATTTTACTAGTCCCCAGTGTTATGGCCCCCTTCTTTCTTTCTGTGTATCCCTGTTCCTATCTAAATGGATTAAGAAGTGGATATATAATATGCTTATCTTTTGGAAGAGATAAACAGTGATCAATAGTAACACACCATGGGCCAGATCATCACAATGAGAAAAACAGTTTAGAGTTTTATTTGTCTAGAGTCAAATCAAGATCATGTTAGTAGTCTGGATCACCATCATTTTCACAGTATTTCAGTAAATAATTCAAAGCTTCTTCATCAGCAAACTGACAAATGCAATGGAAAAAATAAAAACAAATCTCATGAAAGGTTCCATGTGATAGAATCCCACAGCTCTTCATAGCTAATTATATGGCTATGGGATAATGTTAATCATTTGCGTTTGTATGTTGTCTGCACAGACATGCACATGTGTGTCTAATTAAATTTACATAATTGTGTATGTATTATTTTATAACATAACATTGGACATTTTCTCACAAAATGCAATTGTCTCAACACGGGATTAAAACAAACTAGACTGAAATCATCATGTCCCCAGAATCATCCACCTCTTTAGATAGGTAACTACTGATAATTTTGGTGTCTTCCTCTGTAAAACAACAAAAGATGCCTCTGCTTCAGTAAACTTCTAGAATTTCAGTCCTGCTTTAATAATATAAGTTAATTTCTCTACCTGGAAATTCAGTTAAATTTTACATGATTACCATAATCTGATTTGATTCTAAAAATACATGTAGTCTATTCAGTCATAGTATTGAAAAATACGCAAAATTTATATTTCATGCAACATGAATAACAATAATTTCAATTGATACTAAATGTGCATACATGAAGAAAAGATTAAAAATGATTTCCATATGAGTTATAGTAAGATAATATATTTTAAATTTTATACTACACATAATGAAAAAGTCCAGAATTTTTAGTTTAAAATGTGAAAAAAATTGACATTTCTTTAACTAGAGAATAAAGTAAAGACAATTGCAACATATAGCAATCAGAGAAGGATGGACGGAAGAAAGAAAGAAATGGAATGAAGGAAAGAAAAAAGACAAAAATGTGGTGTTAAATACTGATCAAAGCTTTGAAAACAGTAAAATCAAGATAAATATGCGTTGGGTTTCATCGAAGAAGGTATTTGAGCCTCAGACTGAATAAATTGATTGAGAAGGTGTTTTCTTGGCAAAAGGCAAAGCAAAGTCATTTTTTTTTTTTAGGGAAGGAATGAGCTTGACCTGTTAAAGCCAGTGGGACGGGGCAGCGACAGGAGAGCAGGAGCGAGTGGAGACAGAAGGCAGTTGAGTTCAGATGTAGACACATGGCGCAGTGTATGTTCTTTGCAGTCATGATGAAGAGACGGATTCTACTAGAAGTGTGATGGAAAGTAGCAAGCAGGACGGAATATAATCTGATTTGCCTTTAAAATAATCCCTGGGTGCCACGGAAAGGAGTAATTATGGGGAGCTGGAGCAGAAGCCATTTTCCAAGGCCTTCGTGGGAATGTAGGTTAGAGTTGGTGGTTGCCCGACACGTGGCTCCTGAGATACAATGAATGGTCTCAAATGTTTCCCAAATATCAACATAGGTTGCTAATGAATTCATTATTGGATTAGAAATAATGAAAATGTCCAATAAAGTTTAAAAAATAATAGAAAGAATCTTAGAATTGCTCAAAACTTCTGAGAATGACTAAAAAGGTAGAGCCAAAATGGTAAAGTAGGAGAATGGATAATTTAAAGAGGAAAAACGTTTAAATTCCTCTATCGCTCATGAGGCTTAATCATTATTACATGAGAAAATAGACTGTGTGAGTTACTAAAATATTTCTTTTCTTTTCAGGATTTTTAACATTCTCAAAGAATTCTAAATAAAACATTAAATTTTACATGTAGAAGTTTTACTTTAAATAATTTCAAAAATATTTCAGCAATCACATTTTCAATAAAATTTCTAAAAGTATATATTTTAGTTTACATCATGAATTAATTATTAATTGATTTGTCTGTATGCATTTATTCAAATTAAAGGAATACTAGCTGAGAAGCAATTCTGTCATTCCATGTAAGTTCTAAGTGCTATTTGAGGTGGCAAGATTATAAATAAGAATTTAGAAAAGCAGATACCGTAGCATGTGTTGGCGATATCAGACAATCGTGTGTTCCTCCCCTCAAGTAGATGTAATTCAATGTGTATGTTGTTATAAGGTATCTATCTGCATTTCCAACAAAATTTACCCGACATTTGTTTCTGTATCTATACAACTCTGTAAATATCAATTTGCTTGTGTTGAACACTGTTACTTGCATCAATAGGCATAACTGATATCCAATTGTTTGTAAGACCACACAATGGACAAATTTCAAATTCACTTTGTAACAAAAGTGTTAAATTAGAAAGAAATTTGTATGTAATTCTTTTTAGTTATTGTGAACAGATAAAGGACCTTAACTGGCTAAAATTGGACATCAGAAAGTTGATTCTTCATAGGAAATAAAACACATAGGGCATTTTAATCCCAATTTTCTATTATGGCTTTAGTACAGAATTTTAAAAATAGTTAAAAGAAATCATTTATGTTTCTATTGTATTTGTGTGTAAAATTCTAACTAATGCTGTTAAAATTGATAGCATATTAATCAAATTAAATGAAGTTGACGGTAATAAAAATCAATAATATTATTCCAGTATCGGTTGGCTAAAATTGACATTAACTCAAATCTACTTATTTCCTGGAAATGTATTGGACTTTATCCAATGGTTATGATTTTCAAATTGACTGTTTTTTCAGACCTTAGAAATTAATTATATTTCTGAACCCGTTAGTGAATTGAATAAGAAATGAATGTTTTATGTTTCCATGAGAAATAATTTCTTATTTTTCTGCAATCTGGACTTAATAGAGTAGTAAAAGGACTGAATCTCATAGATCACAATCACACATTTATGCATGAGTAGAAGTTCTGAAACACTGATAAAAATATATCGATGTTCGAGTACAACCTAATGAATAATCAGTAAGTCAGTAGACAGGCTGAGAGCCTGCCATGTACTGGTTGCCTGAACTCATTTCGGCAGAGGTCTTACTTTGGCTCTTGTGACAGTATAATTCCATTGTCTCTTACCATTCTGAAAATTACCTCTTAGAGCCCTATTCTGGTACTTTTTCTCTATTCGACTTGGGCTTTCTTTACTCTTCCCCTAGACAATCACTCTTGATGATCTCATTTATTCTTTGGCTTTAGTTATCATCTGTAGTTTAAGTCTCTAAATTGTATTTTCTGCCCTCATCCAGCTTTAGCATGCCAGACTTATCGTTTCCTCAGCATATTGCTGCAGGCCTTCAAGATTTCCAGACTCTCAAGTCTTATTTTAATGCAGAATCATTGTCTGCATTGTCTGTTTCAGTTTATCGCACCCCCTTGCCCCTCGGTTTCTCACTGCAAATCCTAGAAATAATATTAAAGTGGTAGACTCTGAATCTCACCACCAGAAATTGAATGACAGCCCTCTGATATGACTGCTCTTTAATATCTACTTATTTCACTTTCCTTAGCTATGATGTTGAAGTAATAATACAACCTCACATAGAAACTTTAAGGGTAGAATATGACAAATTTAAATAAAGTTTGGTACCTAGCAGGTGTTATATGAATGCTAGCTGTAGCTTTGGTTATTTATTAATTTGTTCTTCTTTGACTCACAACCTCCAAATTCAGTCAGTCACTAAGTTCTTCCAGATTAAACTACAAAAAAAATTTGAGTTCTATTTTCTTTGTTTTCAACAACTAGGCCAAATCCACTATCATCATCTGGTCGAAGATTTACTCTGCTTACTACTGCTTAATTGTCTGCCATTTCCCTGCTTAAGATTGCTTTGTAGCATCTCAGAATTCTAAGGAAAAGAGACCAACATATATTTAGTAACAAGAAAACTGGCTGCCCAGCCTTGCCTCAGACCACTTCTCCTTCAGGAGGATGTGTCCATCACCCGCAGGTCTCTAAGATTCAAAGATCCAGGGAAGTCTTATTTATTCTTCATATCTAGGCTTTAATATGGCTATTCCTGGGGCATTTCTCTAAACAGCCTCTCTCACCAGACTAATCTTCTCCATGTATTCACTAGAATACCACATTCCACCTTCATAGATGTTACCACAGATCTAATGAAGTGACTATCTCTACTGTAGCTCTTTCTTCAGTCCCATCCCAGGCGTTGGAGGAGGGAGTGTATCTGTTTATCCTCAGCACCCAGCACATCGATTCATCACAGCAAACATCCAGGACACATCTGACCAACTAAGGAACAAATGCTCAGCTCTTGTGGAGTTTAGAGTTTAATCCAGAAGAAGGTGTCTGTGAGTAGAAGTGGGAGACGTATGAAGAAGGAGTCATAGAGTGTCTCCTTGTATGCCAGACAGACAGACAGACCTTGGCTTCCTCCTGGTAGACAGAGAAAGCTGCCATAAGGAAGCTTGATGCTTTTGGGCTGGGAGTAAAGGTGAGTCAGAATCGCCTGCATGAAGGACCTGAACAGGCAGAGCAGACTCTGAGGCAGAAGAAGGTGCAGTCCGTGGAGAAACACAATGAAGACAGCCAGTTCCCAGCACAACCTTTCCAGGAGCCGCGTTTCCGCAGGCTGCAGGTTCCCCTGCAGCAGTCCCCTCTGTTCAAGGCTTTTGGGACTTTCTGGCTCTTCTGCGATGGGGAGAACTCAGTTCACATAAAGGCAGTTTGGGAACTCGAACACTGACCTAGATTCCATAAACACAGTAATTGAAGTATAGAAAATTTTTGACATTTTCTATGAATTTACAAATAAAATTATTAGTTGAATACTTACACTATGTGACACAGATCTACAAATACACACATACACAGAGAAAAGCCTGAAAATTACACACAGCATTATAGAATCGGATGTAGTGAAAGCGAAACTATGCATTTTTCTTTTTGCTTTATATCTTATTATTTTATACATTTCTCCCTTATTTGATATTAGCAATCTAGCATACCTTTTGACATTATTTGTGAATGAAAACTTCTAAGAGCTAAGTGAACATCAGGTAGAGATGTATTTAATTTAGCATATACTTTGTTGAGTATGTTTGACTTTAGTTTGACTTTAGTATGAAAAATAAGTCTTTAGCTGAGAAATTGTCGCGCTTATGCCTTGGAGAAAGGGGGTGTGGAAGAAAAGCATGATGCAAGAATTGTAATGAGCTAATATTTGCATAATTTTAATAGCTAATATTTAAGACTTGATTTCTATGCTGATACATATGTGGGATTTCTCTGCTTTAAGCCATCTCAATTAGCTATGCGAGGGGGTGAAAGTTCCAGGGATTTGTTTGGCAACACGATTCCGAAGGGCCTTGCGGTGCAGCTGCCTTCCATTTGTTTCATCAAGAGACTAAGCGAAACTAAAGTAGTTCCCCATGATGAACTGGCAGCAAAGTGCCAAGATGGTTTTATTGCTTAGCAACTTGGCAGTAGGAAATGTTAAAATATTACAATCTCTCATATCTGTGAACTGAGACAGGCTTTCAACGGACGGCTCTCCAGCTCGAATGTGATTAAGATGCAGCCACATGGCGCAGGCTAATGTTTTGAGCTGATAGGACGAAGATAGAAAAGTCGGATACTTTTAAATGTATTAATAGTAATTTCTTAGGAAACCCTTGCTGGCTTGAGCC
Source organism: Hystrix cristata (assembly GCA_004026905.1). Classification (NCBI taxonomy): domain Eukaryota; kingdom Metazoa; phylum Chordata; class Mammalia; order Rodentia; family Hystricidae; genus Hystrix; species Hystrix cristata. The sequence continues at coordinate 121 of PVJO010025072.1, read as the reverse complement.
AAACGCTATTCGAAGGAATTAAGCTGCCTCCGTTCTTACACGTGTTGATAAGCTCCATAACCTGCATTGATCAGGGGGATTTCCTTTGCATTTGGGAAGGAGGAAATTGAGAAATGTGTGC